>NQII01006339.1:19825-115709 GCA_002778355.1 Clitarchus hookeri
TTACGAAATTAGTCGGACGTTAATGCCCGTCGTATATTCGTGTTCTGCATCATTAGTGGAGTGGAAATATACCATTTTCCGTGAAATTATTATTTTTTTTACAGAAAAGCCCCCTAAACTTAATAATTACCCAAATAAAACATTAAAAAGACACGCAGACAACGTTCGACGATGTTATCAAGTTATTAACAAATTTTATTTATGTTCTTGTAAACACATTTCGTAGGCCAATATAATTGACCTTAGCACACACAACTTGCAAACACAATGGTTAATACTACAAATATTTTAACATACCTTAGAACTGTGGATCTGAAGCGTTTCAACATTTCTGCCGCTCTTTCCGCGACGTTGCAGGGTTTCATTTCCCCTCGCCTAATTAGGGAATACAACGATTCGGTGAGGTTAATGATGTCCTGTTGGCGTTGGTGACTTCTCTTTTATTCACCTTGCTAGAACTCATGACTGCACACAAAAACCACCCCAACATATAATGTAAAATACAATAAATAAAATTTTAAGCAAACCTGAAATAAATTTTAAAAATATTAAACACGTGAGAACGCACTACGAGTAATCTCTTATACAGGTATCAGAAACGAAAGAAATAGGCACAACGAGAAATAATAAAGAGAGGATATTAGTAAACAAAATAATAAACCAGTAAATGAATTATTATAGGTTACACAAGATAATCGCAACAATTCTCTAGCACGTGTGTCGACCACATCATGCCAACAACACACGGAACGAAGGTTTGTAAACAAATGGCCGCTCTACTTTCACATTAAGCGTGATCTTGTGAGTATGCGAGAAACATTGAAATCAAAGTAAGTTAGCATCACGTCATTAATAATTGACATAATAAGGTACATGTCTTTTCGAAACCCATTTGTAAGCGATAAAATAACAATTACGTTAAAACTTTAAAACTATTTCCTCTCTTTGTGCTGGCAACCTAACGGCATAACTGTATCCGCGCTNCTTATACAGGTATCAGAAACGAAAGAAATAGGCACAACGAGAAATAATAAAGAGAGGATATTAGTAAACAAAATATTAAACCAGTAAATGAATTATTATAGGTTACACAAGATAATCGCAACAATTCTCTAGCACGTGTGTCGACCACATCANACCTGAAATAAATTTAAAAAATATTAAACACATGAGAACGCACTACGAGTAATCTCTTATACAGGTATCAGAAACCAAAGAAATCGGCACAACGAAAAATAATAAAGAGAGGATATTAGTAAAAAAATTAATAAACCAGTAAATGAATTATTATAGGTTAAACAAGATAATCGCAACNATGAATTATTATAGGTTAAACAAGATAATCGCAACAATTCTCTAGCACGTGTGTCAACCACATCTCGCCAACAACACACGGAACGAAGGTTTGTAAACAAATGGCCGCTCTACTTTCACCTTGAGCGTGATCTTGTGAGTATGCGAGAAACATTGAAATCAAAGTAAGTTAGCATCACGTCATTAATAATTGACATAATAAGGTACAAGTCTTTTCGAAACCCATTTGTAAGCGATAAATTAACAATTACGTTAAAACTTTAGAACTATTTCCTCTCTTTGTGCTGGCAACCTAACGGCATAACTGTATCGGCGCTCGCCGCTGTTTGTAATGTTATATGCATGTAGCTAACGGCTAGGGTGTTTTTTCAAAGGTTGATTTTCAAAAGTTTCTTCCAGTCGTGAACCGACTATATCCCTAAACCGCCACACGACAATTCCCCCCTCATCTCTTCGATGCTGGCACATTCCGTACCAAAAATTGCGGGTATCTGCATAGTTTTACTTCTGAAAGGTAACCTACTCAGTGCTCTTGGCTCGCGCTACATTTCCCCGGGCGCAGGATGTCACATGTGGCGCGACAGCTGACTGGTACCCCTCCCTATAACTTCGATTCTCCTCCATGGTCATCTTATCTGGCCATTACTCACGGACCTGCCTCCCCCTGGTTAACAGGCGCACCCCTACTTGTAAAAAGGGCCTAACACTCCGGGTTTGCTTAGAGCGTGGTACGGTGCAGGTCGTTGTATCATATTGCTGTGCATCACTCTTTAGGGAGCCATGGGGCGGGNTGTAGCTAACGGCTAGGGTGTTTTTTCAAAGGTTGATTTTCAAAAGTTTCTTCCAGTCGTGAACCGACTTTAGATATAATCGATTTTACAATGTTATCAATAGTTTTGAATGGGTTTACAGTTTTAATATATAGAAAGTTATAATCAACATTGTGGACTAACCATATCGTAGAAACTAAACAACGAGCACTTAGTAAACTACCTCAGATATACCCCACTAAAGAGCACTAAACTGCCAATTCGCCTTAAATTATTAATATACACAGCAACAGTTAGATCAGCCCTATTATAAGGTAGCGAAGTTTGGGGTAGTTTCAATAGACTTGTACTAAACTCCCTTCAAGTCATACAAAATAAATACCTTCGCATAATAGCGAATGCAGGCCGTTATACCACAAGTAATTCACTGCACGAACATTAAAAAATACCAATCATTAAAGACCTACTTCTAAAAAGAAATGTAAAATATCATAATGAACTACTTTCCCACACAAATCCTGCAATTAAACACTTAGGAGATTACCTCCCCGACACTAAAAGAAAATTAAAACGACCTAAACTTCTACCATAAAAATAAAGAATCTGCCACTATAACTCGCACTCTATTATTCCTGTGAGCGTTTACCGATCGCGCCGGGACCGAACAACAAAACTAGTTGCGCTAGCATCGCGCTCGCCACAGGCAGCTAGAGGTTTCAGTGAGTACACCAGGCTGTGGTTAGAGCTCTAACAGCTCCTAAGGCCTAGCCCCTTCACTGGTCAAAGGGGAGGCGGTCAGCTAACCACAGCTGTGTCTGTTTTATGAGAAGAGAAATGAGTTTCAAGAAGAGTTGATCGTGAAAAATTTGTAGTAATTATTCCACATTCAATGTTGAGAAAAACTGTCTTGTATTAGTTCCAATTTTTCAGTATCTAGTTTTGCTTTGTGCCCATAAGTTGTCTTTATGTATCATGTAATTTGAATCAAGGATCTGGAGTGTGTATGTCCCATGCTAGTGTCCTGTTGATTTGTGCCAGTGTTATGTGTTATGGTGTATGTCTGTCCTCATCGATAGTGTTCAGTGTCCTCATTGATAGTGTTACATAATAACCTACATCACCAATTCAAACACTCAATTATTTTATTCTTATTTTTNCAGTGTCCTCATTGATAGTGTTACATAATAACCTACATCACCAATTCAAACACTCAATTATTTTATTCTTATTTTTATTGTCATTTTATATATTTTTTAAGACAAAAAGCGAACATGGTGGACATGAGTTTTGTGTTTTGTCCAAGAGNTTTTATTGTCATTTTATATATTTTTTAAGACAAAAAGCGAACATGGTGGACATGAGTTTTGTGTTTTGTCCAAGAGTTTGTTTAGCAAGGTATAATGAACTGTGCAGAGGGAGGTTATTTCCTACATAGCTCCCTAAGTGACTTAACAAGTACCGAATAGCATACTATGGACAACATCAATGCTGAACAAGAAGGGACAAGTTGATGTTAGCTCAAACTCACTGGTCTCCGCGACCGTTCACGTGCCACAATACAAGAATGGCCGAACACCGTGCTGACAAGAAGAACATCGGGCTTGGCCATTTGCTAAAGTATCGCGACAGTGTTTGGAAAAGCTTGCGTTTCACCAACCACCACGCGAGTCTGCTGACTGTCCACTTTAATACGGCCATGTGGGTGACACCAGGAAGTCTCGTGGTTCGCATCCCAACCGACTGTCACGTATGTTCACACTCTGCGCTGCGTCTTCAGGGCACCAGGTATCATAACGCCCCTGATCGGAACACATAAGAACAACCATCGTCATTGTGCAACACTAACAGTTTACGAGACTTAGTGGTCCCAAAACCAGACAAAAATCCTTCCCAGTTTACACAAAGTGCAAACCACAATAATCTGTGCTACAAAATGTAATTAAAAAATACGCATTTCACTTCACAGTTTCTGAAGGATGAACCACATTATGTTTATTAATGCAAAAGTCAACAGGTTGATGGACGCGGATAGAAACATGTACAGCACTATGTGCCCGTAAACGTCACAGCGCGAAAGTGCATTGTCACGAATAATTATGTAAATTGTTTAGTATAGAGAATGTGTAAGTTTTTACTACGGACAATGTTCAGTCTACATTTAGTTAACAGAGCTTTTCCACCCATGCAATGTAAACAATTAAGTGCCTAACCCTCTTTTGCCTTTATTTTATTCTCACGCTTGTATGACAACCGCCGTCTTCATGGCAAGTAAGCCGGAAAGACGGTGGACGTCATTTAGTCTGAAGTGGACTTTCAATGGAGCAGGGCACGCAGTTCATGACTCCGGGGCACTTCATCAACGTTTTTGCCTTCTACCAAAAACCATAGTTTTAACTTCTTTTTCGACCAGAACAGTGTAACTTAATGTAACTTCGCTGCCCGAGAGGAACGCCTCTTCTACAGCTCCAGGAGTGTAAGTTAAACTTTCTAATCCAGAGAGCACACACTCTTTTTCCCGCGTCGGCCCTCTGTGGGCTTTGTGCATCGGGTTCGCTTAATGACATGAGCACCGTCAACTGGTTTGTAGAGTCGAAAATCACTAAATGACTTCGATTCCCAAGTCAGCATTTTGTTTTACGGGCCTTGCCTCTCAAAGGCATTTCGGGAGCTGGATAGACCAACCAGCCATTCTAAGGGTTTTAGGAATTTGTAGTGTAACATGTCCTTTTATCAGTGTTTAATTGGCATGTGGAGTGGCCTTACAACTCCACATTTAACTAACTTGATACCATCATAACTGTCCACCTCACAACGGGCACCTGCAGCGAAATTGGGCAGACCGCGACTGCCTATGACTAGCAGCCTATACAACCAATATTAATAACCCTTCAATTGAGATGTAGAGTATCTAGAGAACAGTCTAGTCACTGGCGTGACTCGATCACGACCCACAACAGCAGAGCAGTAAGAAATTTACAAGATGTCTCTGTCGAATGTTTCCCGCCAGAGCTCTGCACGAATAACAGTGCAGCGGTTATGTCATTACCACTCTCCAACCCTGACCTCACATCTAAGTGAAACACCATGCAGTGATGGAGAAGCTGAGTCTTCAATTACTGTGACAGCCACTAAAAGTAATTTACAGGCAGATGAGGCACAAGACCATAGTTAGTCCATAGAAAGTAATGACTCTGAAGCTAGTATGACTCCACTAATACTCATGATGCAACAGATGTAGACTTCACTGCAAAATGTAATATGTAAATTGAAATGCAAAAAAACACAAACTAAATAAAGCACTGACTTGGAGCAGTTCCAAACAGAAATGCAACAGCTACATTCTGAACAAATTCAATTGAATTCTGAGATGCAAGTGATAGGTTCTCAGATAATAAGCAGCATGTGGTGGAGCTGTTATTTTTTAACAAAACAAGACTGTTTTTTTCACTCTCTTTTTGACGCTCTATCTTTAAACGACTTACACATTTGTTCTCTCCTTCCTGATGTGGCCGTACTCGTACTAAGCAGTGTTGCCAGATAGAGGAAATCATATTCTGGTACCATGCGCCGTAAAATTCTGGTATTTTCCATACAATTCTGGTACTCTAGTAAAAATGAGCCAGCTCCCCACTCCTCCCTTAGGAAAAATTTTAATTCAATTTAATCATGTTTAATCAGAAATTAAAATATACTAAAATCATTCCAAGTAAATCACACTTCCACTATCTCCTTGTGCCAACTCTGACTGCCTCAATCACAACAACTACACCAGNATCATTCCAAGTAAATCACACTTCCACTATCTCCTTGTGCCAACTCTGACTGCCTCAATCACAACAACTACACCAGCTACACCGAGCCGCACTAACTACATCAGGCAAAGAGTGCAAAGTGCAGGTCGATAAGAATTGAACTTGCACCTTCTTGCCGACAAGGATTGCACAAGTCAAGAGACCACCCCACTCATTTATTACATGAGGTAACTTTCTTAATAAATAGATAGGCAATCCGAAANTGCACAAGTCAAGAGACCACCCCACTCATTTATTACATGAGGTAACTTTCTTAATAAATAGATAGGCAATCCGAAATGGTGTTTACCCAAAAAGCCACAGCTGTTGGATGCACTGGCAATTGGTCATTGCTTCGTAGCAGCTCGCACCACGACCTCCGATGCAATGGATGTTAATAGGATTGTTGTATTAAGTAATGGGATTTGTATTGGATTAAATGGGATGATTCCACCAAGTGGCATCAAACTGGCTTGTAGGCCGAAGCTGAAGTGATAAGTGCCCCAAAGTATTACCCAGTAGTGTGCAGCATTTTTACAAACACATTAATAACCGCCATTGCATTCACAGTTATAGTCAGTGGTGTTTTTTATTGTATTAAGAGCAATAGAGCATGGCATTCCACACCTCTTTGCCCAGGTGGACTCGTGCATTCTTTCAGGAGACAGCCACCTGGCAACACTGTAGCCAGTGAAATTCAACCCCGCCACAGGTAGTGAAATTCAAACACCTTTCACGAGAAACGTATTAATGTATATAATATGTATTTATAAAAGATAAATTTTTTTTCCACAAATTCAGATTGTCTATAAAGACCTCCATCCATGTAACATGTAATTTAGTGTGGTGACATGCCCCTTCAACATTACAACTTTAATCTTAACGAACAATTGTTAATAAATGAGGGTCACTAATGTGTTCAATTAATTTATTAACGTTTCCACCATTGCAATTATATCACACAGCGTTCATGTAATGTTACATTATTCGCCGTTTGACATTGGTTCTCGTCATTCGTAACAGAAACCAAGGTCATTCGGACAGTTTGTGTCAGCACTCGGAACAGACCGTTTGCTCGGGTCATTCGGTCCACCAGCCCCCTCGGTTCCATCATTTAATTTGTAATCAATTCACTGCAATGTTAAATTAATTAACCAGAAAATTTCTTTTTTTATTTTAATTACAGAGGGGAGAGCCACCCGCCCTCTCACCTAAGAGATTAATGCTATCGCGTATCAACATAATGCCACGTTTATTTGGTGCTAATGTCACCAGCAGGCCGTAAGTGTTGGGTCCATTTTCATGCATTATTCACCTCGAAGCAAGCACAGTGAATAAATCGCTCTTCAAAGTTAAATGTGTGTCAATTAGTCGTAGGTTACACATCCTTTATAGCATCACCCACAATATCATAGTATATGTCAGGCATACGAGATGGCCTACAGTTTCGTAATAAGGTATAAATAGTACAACATAAAGTACGTGACAAAATCATCAACAAACTGATGGGGATATGTTAAAATTAAATATATTTGCAATAATTATAAATAAAATATCAATTAACAGGGTAACTAAGAAAAATCATTCTTTTATTATTCACATGGCTTAAAATTATAAGTTAATGTGACGTTTCTGGAACACTGCGCACCTAAAATCGGACATTTTCTCCGAGACAAACTCTGCCGTTAGGAAACTTGTTTTGTTCCTAACCTTAGTAGAATTAGCTTTAGCCATAGCTAAACTCTCCGCTGTCGCTATTTCCATACCGCAAGGTGGGTGATATTTGTTCCAGATCGATCACGCCAATAAGCAGTCTGTGAGGAACTGTCTGTCTCTTTGCCACATTCCTTTTTCTCTCTCATGTCTTTACAATTTCTTAGCGACACCGCGTGGCGAAAAGTTCAACCACGAAACGTCAGGAAGAGGTGGTAAGTTAGATGACGCGATTCTAGCAAGTTACAAGTAGTTGCTGATAACACCACAAAGAAAGAGAGCTCCACCTGACGGACAATTTATCTGCCATTTAGAAACATTTTCTTTGGCAATCTGTATTACTAAAATAGCTCGATCTTCGCAAAAATGTTTTCATGTGCGAGCTCAAAAAAACCTTTCAGCATTATGAGGCGGTTTGTGAGCCAATATACACTTCGGTGACTTGTATTTTTAAGTTTTGTGGGGGTCATAATCGCTGAGACTAGATATTTTAGGGTAGGCATTGGTGGCACAATAGTTATAAAAATTTTCCGCCATTTTGACAAACTGCTTAGTTAATTATTTCATTTTTAGTTCGTTATGCATATTTGTAATGGGGCAATATCTAGATGCATCTGCAGCAATTTGTAGGAATGTATTTTGTACAATCTGCAGTTTCTTAATATGTGGTTTCGCTGCATGTGTCCATGTGGGCGCAGCATAGGTGATGACAGGCCGTGTAAGCATTGTGTATAGCAATACTGCTGTATTTCGCCTTACAGTACTTTGTCTGTTAAGTATGAGATAAAGGACAGCAAGCCTGGCATTTGCACTTGTCATTTAGCATCTATATGTGCTTTCCAGGCGAGTGTTCGGTCCATGTGCGCACCTAGATATTTGACATCTTTGTGGGATATAGATTCACCAAAAAGTGTGCAAAGGTACACGTGATTTAAGTTTAAGGTGTTCCGAAATAATAATGTGACTTTTGCAGGTCGCTGATCATAGCAAGTGGTCCATAGTCGTAAACATGGTTAANGGTGTTCCGAAATAATAATGTGACTTTTGCAGGTCGCTGATCATAGCAAGTGGTCCATAGTCGTAAACATGGTTAATATTATATTGCACTCCAGTATTCACTGCTCATCTGTCTCTGAACGGACTCAATACAGGAGATCGGGGATCAGCTTCNTATTATATTGCACTCCAGTATTCACTGCTCATCTGTCTCTGAACGGACTCAATACAGGAGATCGGGGATCAGCTTCCGTTCTACAACTCGCTGAGTTTACTTGCTCTTTTACACTTTAAAATGAAATTTAAACAAACACAAAACATTATCAGACTCACTCACTCGTTAACACTTTAATTTTAAACTGTAACAAAGCGAAGACGAAAGAACAAAAACATCTATTCTTTAATTTATATGAAGTTTACTTGAAATTCAAAGAAACTCATCCCATAGGGTTTTCTAAGTTTGATTGTTTGTGATGATTCAGAAGAAAGTTGTATGCTTTCACAATGCCACAAATGTCCAGGAGTTGATGTACTGGATGGAATCATGTGAGGAAGATGAGCTACTGAGTGAAATAAAGTACAAACAATGGTTGTCAACTGACCGCTGTGAGCTTGCCACCTTAGTGAAAAATATGGAAGTGTTTCTGTTTGATCTAAAGGAAAAGTTGATAAATTAAAAACCTATCACTTTATGGCATAACATCAGTCTGAATTTCTAAAATCAAACAAGAATAAATTATATCTGCTAATTGCATAATTTTGGGAGATTTGTCAGAAAACTATACTTTCATGATGCAAGATGAAGTTGACGTGAACCGCACATTCACGAGTCCTTTTGCCCACTGACTGCCGCAGTATGCCCACACCAGACGCACCACACCGACAGGCTTGTGGGAACGAGTGCATGGTGTTTATTATTTATTCAGTTTATTTCGTCAGTGTATTTGTTAATAGCGTCAGTGTATAGTTAATTAATAATTTGTTTTGTCATCGGAGACAATCTGCCCAGCCACAGCCAGAGACATGTGACATTCTACATTTGGCAATGCTGTGGCTGGTGCAATGAAAACATTTAGAATAAGTATTATCATTTTATTAAGTATTTGTGTTAGGGTAATTATGTTTTCTTGTGTTAATTTAGTTCATATCATTTTCCATCCCATAATCATCTTTCAGTGTATATTGTGTTTCACCATTTCACCGCATGGCATCAGCTGCGCCTAGGTAGCAGAAGCCGGCGCACATTTGCGCCCAGTATTCGCCAGGACTTGGACGAGCTCGGACGTTACGCTCTCCCCACTCCGCAGAAGCCCTAGCAAGGACATCATCTGTCGAATAGTATCCAGTCGCATCGATAACATTGTAAATCATTATCATAATCTCTTTCCTTACTTAACTTGCATAGCGCCGAGGGGAGAGCGACGTTATTATTTATCGGGAATCGTAAAGTGCATTTCGAGCTTCACATTATAAGACCACGTGGTCGCTTGTAGTTCCGGGCCATTCAGACCACGTGTCTTCTGTATAGTTGAGTGTACATAACGGGGTAATAAATACCCTAACAACCAGCACCACTGTTTTTATTGATAATCAAGTAAGGCGTGCAAGGTGGCCCACAACCTCGGCAACATGTGTATGACGGAGTGTTTACCAGAGTCCCTAGGCTGTCGGCCGAACGACCCTACATCTCTTCAGCTCCCCGCAGAGCTGTGGTGCCGGGCACACACATATCACTTCACAACTCTGGAAACACCGCAGATCAAGTTGGCTTTATTGCCGTAGCCAAGCTTNGCCGGGCACACACATATCACTTCACAACTCTGGAAACACCGCAGATCAAGTTGGCTTTATTGCCGTAGCCAAGCTTGGTCACGTCAAAGTACAGGCATTTCATTGGGTTANAACACCGCAGATCAAGTTGGCTTTATTGCCGTAGCCAAGCTTGGTCACGTCAAAGTACAGGCATTTCATTGGGTTAACGCACAAGCCGTATTACACCCATTTGTTGTATTACAAAGAAAGTGATTCCACAAAGTGTGCAACCTTTAGTGTTGTCAGCGACTATTTGACACACAGCACGGTAGTTGTTCACACCTTTCTGAAAGTTCTGCTTCAGCATTCGAGGTTTCCCAAAAGTGTATTATTTTAGGGATGGTTCAGCTGCTCAGTAAAAAAACAAAAAAAACTGTTAACCTTGCTAAACACAAAGATGATTGCGGCTGTCTGCTGAAGGGCATTTCTTGCCACATCACGTGGCAAAAGTCCGTGTGATGGTGTCGGAGGTACAGTTAAACGTATTGTGACAAAGGCTAGTTTACAAAGAACCACTGAAAACCCAATTGTATCGCCACAAGAAATGTTCAAATTTTGTCCAAGCAAAATTTCTGGAATAAAATTTTCCTTTGTGCCGTGAGAAGATAGTGTTTGTGAAGAGAAGTTACTTGAAAGACGATTTCAAGAAGTTGAAACCATTCCCAATATAAGGCAGTATCATGGTTTTGTTCCAGTAGATGGAGATAATCTTGCTGTTACCGATACTCATTATCACAGAACTATTTAGTGCTACCCATCACATTTTCCTAGGAAAGAAGTCTTCAACACACCTAAACTTTGATGTTGCACACTGTCCTACATGTTGACACTAAGCACACAAGAGATTCAGATCTTTACATGCAACTTTGATGAAGCAGGGTGGGGAAAAAAGTGGGGTAAAACAGTCTAAATGCTAAAAGCTGATGGCCACCATCTTGAAAATACAAAATTAATTTTTTAATATAAATATACAGTGTAATAGTACATTATATAAGCTTTTAAATGACACTAAAAACTCCACAATAGGCGACTTATTAAACAAGTTACTGCTAGTTGCATAAACCTCCAAAATCTGTCCAAAATCTGTGAAATTTGCTTGCAGTGCGTATGAAAAATGGCTGCCATCATCCAATTGTTATAGGTAAAAATCTAAATTAATGTTTTTCTGTCACCTTGAGGATAAGGTAATGTAGGAACAAATTCTTATCAAAATAATAAATGGTGCAGCTTCCATTTTTTTTTTTTTTTTTTTAATTTTATGATTTCAAATGGAACAACCCTTGTTGGATATAATTTTTTTCATAACCTATTAAAATAAATTTTTTTTAATTTAAAAATAAAATGTGTTATTTTTACATTGTAGACAATGAGCACAGATATAATACAAAAAAGGGTAAATTTTTATTTATAGGGGTTGGATGTAGATCAAAATCAATCTAAAATTTCCCAAAATATNTAATACAAAAAAGGGTAAATTTTTATTTATAGGGGTTGGATGTAGATCAAAATCAATCTAAAATTTCCCAAAATATCTACAATGACCCTATTTTAATGACCTTAGGTTTTATACAACCTAAATTAACCTTTCTTAACTACAAGCTCAAAAGTTAAAATATAATTATTCACTTTTAAATTAAAAGATTCAAAATAAATCTTTTAATTAATTTTTTATTTTTGTTTCTTGGAAACTGCAAGGTTTTTTTTTAATGAACGGGAAGAGGTGTTTTTTTTGTGGAAGTAGTTAGGTGAGGATTCCTGGGTACACCACATTCAGAGTGAATGTTTTATTTTGGTGTTGCTTTTGCAAGGCTATGACTGATGAAGGTTTGACCAGGACCGATACAGAGCCGAAGCTCTTAGCCCGAGACAGTGCGACATACAAACGGACAGGAAACTGTCTCCGACTGAAAGAGAAAGGAAACTCAGTCGGGGAAGACTAAAGTTTGATGCGTGGAATGTAAGCCCTGGGTCGGCCTGCGGAATCCGCNAGAAAGGAAACTCAGTCGGGGAAGACTAAAGTTTGATGCGTGGAATGTAAGCCCTGGGTCGGCCTGCGGAATCCGCGGGTTCACTATTCTTGGGTGAGGCAGGTAAACGGGTGCAATTTCAAACCCACCCCTTTTTTTTTTTTTTNAATCCGCGGGTTCACTATTCTTGGGTGAGGCAGGTAAACGGGTGCAATTTCAAACCCACCCCTTTTTTTTTTTTTTGACAGAGTGTAATTGTATGAATGTTGTCCTGGGGGGCTACAATAACTGCGATAAATGCTGGCANTTTTTTTTTTTTTGACAGAGTGTAATTGTATGAATGTTGTCCTGGGGGGCTACAATAACTGCGATAAATGCTGGCATCAAAGAAGCAGGGCTCGCGTAACCCGCTTTCTTAGTCAACAACGGTGAAGCATGTACTTGCGTGCAATATGAAACCCAGGTGATAAATATGGCCTGCGACAAGCTTTGTAAGTGCAGAGTCCATTATTAAAAGAATTTAGAAATTATCGTACAAAATACCGATATGTGTGGGGCATAGTCTATAATGGTACGACCCAGTCATGTTCGTTTCAGGACGAAAGGTAAGCTTGGGAGGTGCAGAGTCCATTGTGGTACGAATTTCGAAATTATCGTACGAAGTGCATAAGTTATGGCACATGGTACCATAATGATGGTACATGAAATATGGACTAAGTGACTTTGTACCATAGTTATGGTGCACATTTAGTTACCGACATTTATACAAAAGGGCCTAACTAACTTTGGGACGTAGGAGGGTCCGAAGGGACTCCGCTCCCTCAAATCCCACAGCAATCGGCCGAAAACTGTGGTTTCCAGACCAGAGCAAAGTTGAAAAAACACCCCTCCCATTATTCTATCACCTCTTGGGANGGGGGGGGGGGCTGCGCGCCTGCAAAAACCACCTTTTTCTGTAAAAAAAAAACTTCCGTTCTTGATTTATGAAGCTGCAAGGTGGAGCGTTCCTGGCCGCTTGAGGGTACTCTTCACCCACATACTTATACACTGCAATATTGCAGATCCACTTCTCATGTGCAATAACCTCAAGCCTTATCTTCTTGATGATAACTCTGATGATGTGGCAGCTTCTGATAACCGAGCGCTCATCCACATTCAGTTTCGGCTCAGTGTGTTTGACAAATCACTTGCTGATTACGGGCTTCCTTGCCCAAATTTGTGTCGTGTACACGACCTTCCACAGTTCAAAGTTGAAACCGAACGCGAGCAAGGCGACCAGGTGTTGCCTTTGCTGAGGTGATGGCTGCAGTTGCTGCTTCTGACAGTGGAGATGAGCCTCAGTGCAGAGTTTTCTTTGTAGATTAGTTGCCTGGACAGGCATAGCCTCCATACTTTTAGCTGGAGGAAGCACTTCCCATACTACCTGTTCCGGTAATGCAAGGGTCTGTGGGCGGCATCTCGGCACAGTCACCAGAAGCCGAGCTCTTGAGGAACTGCAGCCCCGTAATATGGGACGAGGCACCCATGGCACATAAGGAATCCCTTCATTCTGTCGACAGGTTCCTGCGAGATGTCACCCAGAATGACCGTACCAAGTTCGGCGGTAAAGTCATGCTTCTCGGAGGAGACTTCAGGCAGGTTCTTCCTGCGGTCAGCCACGGAGACCGCGCAGACCAGGTCAACGCGTACCTCAAGAACTCTCCGCTGTGGCCGTTCTTCAGACAGCTGCGCCTCAGGAAGAATTCCAGCAGTTCCTGCTGCACATTGGCGAGGGGACATTTCCGCCCATCCCCGGCCTGCCCGAAGACTNGAATTCCAGCAGTTCCTGCTGCACATTGGCGAGGGGACATTTCCGCCCATCCCCGGCCTGCCCGAAGACTACGTGAAGCTACAGGACATCTTGGTGCTTCCTCGGAACGGAGACATCTGCAGCCACGTCTTCGGGAGAGAGGTGCTCACCGAGGAGGTACGGTATCGTGTCGAGGAGTTTCAACTATGGTGGTGCATTGACAGTGTGTTTCCTGTTGCTGACATTTGGTGCGCTTGTATGATTGCAGCATCTCTGAACTGCTTAACTGTAATGATAATCCANTGTTTCCTGTTGCTGACATTTGGTGCGCTTGTATGATTGCAGCATCTCTGAACTGCTTAACTGTAATGATAATCCAAGAATATATATGCTATTCGTGGTAAAGTGTGCATTTTTGAAATTACCTTTTAAAAAAATTATTGCCCTTCGACTGTATCCTATGCTACTGTAAACACTGGCAAGCATACATTCTGCTAAGTTGGCAANAAAAAAATTATTGCCCTTCGACTGTATCCTATGCTACTGTAAACACTGGCAAGCATACATTCTGCTAAGTTGGCAATCAATTAATTTAAATAGTTCTAAGTATTTAAGTTGTACTATAAGCGTAATATTTAAATGCCAAATCAAATTTTTTTATACTAATTATGATTTCGGACTGGCATGTTGGTAGCACCTTTACGTTCATTACGATCTCAGGTTTTCACCTGACTAACACACAAATAAAGTTACTAGGCTGATGGAAATTAAATATTACACATAGCAGAAGAATACAAAACCAAGAGAAAATTAAATTNAAATAAAGTTACTAGGCTGATGGAAATTAAATATTACACATAGCAGAAGAATACAAAACCAAGAGAAAATTAAATTGAAGCAGGGCTTCCAAGAGTGTTTAACTAACCATGACCAGTCTACGGGCGCATAGCAGTTGCTCTCTCCCATTCACTTACTTGATTATTTTCAAGCACTGCTCTCTTCCAAAAAGGCAGACAGGCAGACAATAATCCACTTCAGAAGCAAAACANACTTGATTATTTTCAAGCACTGCTCTCTTCCAAAAAGGCAGACAGGCAGACAATAATCCACTTCAGAAGCAAAACAACACAAGTCACACAATATGGCTTTTAGTCCGAACATTGTCACTTGGCTAATTCTTACACAATGGACCAAAATTTAAACACAAATAAAAACAGTGTTTAATTTCAAATGACGTCATTATTCCAAAGGACATCCAGCTAATAGTGAGAGCATCACAAAATACTGAACTCATCGTTAAATTTACTGTCGTAAAAATGTATATATATATATATATANTAGTGAGAGCATCACAAAATACTGAACTCATCGTTAAATTTACTGTCGTAAAAATGTATATATATATATATATATAAGGTTCACATTATGAAAATTATGCACCAAAAACAACAAAATGAGTACAATCAACATNTATATATATATATATATAAGGTTCACATTATGAAAATTATGCACCAAAAACAACAAAATGAGTACAATCAACATATCTCCCAAGTGAGGAACACAAAAAAATAAAATTCATTACATAATAATCCCATAGTAAATTATATTAAAAAAATTTGCATTAAGGACACTTAAATAAATTTACATATCTGATGAAATAAATACAATGATGAAATGGCCATAAGAATATAAACAACATGCTGTNTAAATTTACATATCTGATGAAATAAATACAATGATGAAATGGCCATAAGAATATAAACAACATGCTGTGCTGACAGTGTCGCCAACAGTGCACGGGACCATCACTTGGCTAGCTGCAGAGTATTGGTCGATGCACACAACACANGCTGACAGTGTCGCCAACAGTGCACGGGACCATCACTTGGCTAGCTGCAGAGTATTGGTCGATGCACACAACACAGATGGATCGTATGGCGTGCCAGCAAAGGGTGACCCCTCCAAATTCCAAGCTTCTTTCAGGATTTTTGCATGAGCCTATGTAACAGGGGAAACCAAGCAAACCCATGAAACCAAATTGTTCATGCAGGCAACACAAAGTCAACATGGGGGTTCTACATATCAAGGTTTCTTTTTTAACAAATCAAATGTCATATAAAAATGTAAAATTTGTGAATCTCAAAACATATTCTTTTTGCATTTGACAGTGGCACTACAAATTAATCTCCCATGTAAATAAAGCAATTCTAAGAAGCTGCTAATTGTTATTTCCATTAAAAATATCACTTTAACACACACAACNTCCCATGTAAATAAAGCAATTCTAAGAAGCTGCTAATTGTTATTTCCATTAAAAATATCACTTTAACACACACAACACAATTTCAGTAATTGCAATCATAAAATACATTTTAAAAAATCATATACTTTTTTTCATGAGAACTGACTAATAGCAGCATCCCTTATAACACAAGCAGACTGGTGATTAAAATAACTTGTTCACGTTTAAATGCAATTTGAAATCTTACACGCACTAACGCACCATTCTTACCAAATGTGATCACATTTAAATCTTAAATTTTGTGTGTTTAGACCAACTTGGANCACGCACTAACGCACCATTCTTACCAAATGTGATCACATTTAAATCTTAAATTTTGTGTGTTTAGACCAACTTGGATTACGGGGTTTAGTATTTCAATAACAGGCCTACGACAAAGTTTGTTGGTTACATCGTAATAACTTTGCACAAATGTGCCAACTTTACAAATACAGATTTACGAGGGTAGTCATTTTACCATTCAATATTCCAAAATCTAAATTTAAAAATCTCAGCAAAAATGCAAGAAACTACGATAAAATAGATTAAAATGAATGTTTGCAAGTGATAAAACATATGCACTGTAATGTCACTGCCCTTAATGAGTTACCACAATATGAAAATACTGTGACCGAGGTAGTACAACTTGCACAGATGGTGGAGGGGAGGGGACATGCTGCAGATTGACACATGGCAACCACCCTTCACCCCTCCTGGTCGGCCTCGGGACAAAGCGCATGAGGACACAACACTGGTTGCTAGGCAACCATCTCCCACTTTGCCAACCACGTAAGGGAAAAAACAAGGTTGTGCTTGACCGTACTGAGTTTTACCCACGGACGACCAAAGCTTATCCCTCCAGGCCATATGTTTATGTGCACGCACGTTGGCTCCGTATGGACACCGCAAGTGCTTGGAGATTGTACGTAAATGATTTCTATAATTTTATTAGCATTTTACAGTAATTAATATTTTATTTCAAAAATGTAAGATTTCTGAGGTAGAGGTGAATGTACGTATAGTCCATTCACGGTTACTTCACACTTTTCTGAAGCCCTGCTAAAGTTATACTTTTGGTTACCAATTACGTATCCTTCCGCTACGTGTAAACATAAACACTGCCATGTGACTAATACGTTTTAACTGTCAAATGCTTTGTTTACTGTTTGCAGCTGTTCAAATAATTCTGTCATTTTTCAAATGCTATTTCGTACGAATGTTTACAATTTAGGCCTATAACCATATTTAGGTCAGCTTTATAACTTTTTGACAATGTCTGTATCGACAATAGTTCTTACGGTTATTATTTTACATCGTAAACATATTTGTTATACACGTAATGCACGTTAATATTTGTGCCATGACTGTGTTTAACCCTGTTATCACTGCGGNAACATATTTGTTATACACGTAATGCACGTTAATATTTGTGCCATGACTGTGTTTAACCCTGTTATCACTGCGGGTAAAAGAACTGTACTATTTAACCTCTTGTTGTTGAAATATTTTGGATTATTTCTTTAAAAGGACGGTCTCAGTTAGAATAAATATTAAAACGAAGGAACAGCCAATCCAACGAAAAGACACAGTAAATTCAAGCACGCAACTCATGCCGCTTATATTTTGTACGTAGCAGCGACAAACTTAAAAGATAGTGGTGATCATGCACACAAATAAGCCTACCGTAACTTTTACTCCGCTAATATTTCTATGCATTGGTTCTTACTGTTTGCTAGATTTATTTCATTATTTATTTAAATTTATCTGGCTGGGCTTAGTATTTTGTTGGGATTGTGGCAAACATTCAAATCACAGAAACGTAAGCACGTTACACAATTGTGTTTCAAACACCTAGGGCAAAGTTACGTTTTGATAAATAAACAGACGTTACTTTCAAAACATTAATTTCGTCATAAAAACAGTTTACGTGTTAAAACATATAAATTTCGCAAGTCCAATATTTGCAATCACATACACACTGGTCCAACGTAACGTAAAAATAACAATACCCTTTCACACACAGCGGTCACGACGCAGATTACAGTATATTTATACCTGCCGTAGAAAAACAGATTTATCACAACATCGTAACTCGCCTAGGTAGGTTTAAAAATCACAACGTGTAGAAACTTGATGTGGTAGTTTTATTTTTCACGAGAAGAGAAAATAACGCTTCATTCTGTCCCTTTTTTCTACGAGGAAAAGACGCCGTGGCCACTTCTGCCAACTTCGGATTTGTAACCGTCCCGCCATTACATTAAAATATATAATAATAATTATTCAAACAATAAAATCTCGTTTCATTTGTAAATTAAAAATTAAAAAATCATTATTTTTATAATTTTTTTGCTGCTACTAGTGGTGCGAAACTTCCCGAGAGAGATAAAGAAAGAGAGAGAAAGCAACAAGCTCCGCTCCGCCTATTCGCTTCTTCCTCAGACGAAAAAAAAAAAACACCATNAGAGAGAGCAACAAGCTCCGCTCCGCCTATTCGCTTCTTCCTCGGACGAAAAAAAACAACACCATGTCACTAGGGCCTACGCACCGTAATTTGCGCTGATTGTTTTAACTGTAACAATGAAATATATTTCCTTCAGTGCTACCTAATTATACCAATTATATCAATAGGCAACGTTTAATTTACAAATACATGCGAAAAATAAGGTTAAAACAATATTTTATCTGTGAACTATTTCTTACTAGCCGTTGCCAACACATCGCTGCTCTCACTGTTTTTAATTCGTATTTAATACGAAATAAATATTACAAGTTATATAAGATACTAAGTTAAAGAAAGTAAATAATTTCTTATGTTATTAAATTTCAATTAGTGTCACGAGTATATTTGTTTTTACAAGTTATTTAAAAAACAGGGTGACAACATTGAGGATCCCACTAAAAAGTTTCCAAGAAAACAAAAGTATCGAAGATACCGTGAATGGATTATAGTTGTTAATATTTGTATCCTAAAAACTTTCAATAATTACTAACTCAAAAACACATCTTCTAATTTTCCTGTAAAATAACAACTGCTAAAAAATAATCAATGCACCATGATCTCAAGTTACAAATACGTGTATGTATGGCAAACGGGTGTCATATATGCCCTTCCACAATATCAGCTTGCTCAGAACACATTTACACCNAAGGTTCTTTTCAAAAGTATCGAAGATACAGTGAATGGATTATAGTTGTTAATATTTGTATCCTAAAAACTTTCAATAATTACTAACTCAAAAACACATTTTCTAATTTTCCTGTAAAATAACAACTGCATTTTTTATTAGTTACGTGGTGCTAGAGTTCAATGTTTATGCACATTGTATGGCAAACGGGTGTCATATATGCCCGTCCACAATATCAGCTTGCTCAGAACACATTTACACCGTCTATAACAATTCCTCTTACTTTCCCACAAACTAAGATGTACTTAGCGCATGGTAAAATTCACATGAATCTAAGACTGCAGCTCAGTCCGCGGGAAGCCACGGCATCCAAACCGGAGCCCGAACCCGGACTGCCATGTNCATGAATCTAAGACTGCAGCTCAGTCCGCGGGAAGCCACGGCATCCAAACCGGAGCCCGAACCCGGACTGCCATGTCTCGAAGATAATTACTACACGCCGTTGCAGTAACACTAAATACGCATGTTAATCATGCACTCCTACGTAGCCAGCCGAACGAAGTCGGCCTGCCTCTAAGCGAAAACTTCACATACCACAAGCAACCACCTACCTACCCCGCTTCCAACCCTCACCAAAGGAGCTAAGCAAGGGATGACACCACCCACACAGTAGCCAGCCGGACAAAGTTGCCCAAAGGAAACCGAAGGAAGGCTCCACTCAGTATTTAGGGTCAGATGAGCCCCCAGAACGTCAGTTGACGTAGAGTTGTCATCACATTGGCTTCCTCTGCTTTGGCAACCCACACCACTGCCATACTCCGGCTCTCTGCCTCAACCAGAACTTGTATCAGCAAAGCTTGCTTCAACCACCATNAACCCACACCACTGCCATACTCCGGCTCTCTGCCTCAACCAGAACTTGTATCAGCAAAGCTTGCTTCAACCACCATCCCTTCAGGACTACACTAGACAACCGTAGAGTTTGAGTCGTTCTCACGACTGCTTTATTAGTTGCTCCAGACTTTCTCTTTGCCTAGCAGGTCCCCTTCACCTGTTNGTTTGAGTCGTTCTCACGACTGCTTTATTAGTTGCTCCAGACTTTCTCTTTGCCTAGCAGGTCCCCTTCACCTGTTATAACATCTGCCGATTGTTTGGTACTCACGAAAGCCTTGCNACTTTCTCTTTGCCTAGCAGGTCCCCTTCACCTGTTATAACATCTGCCGATTGTTTGGTACTCACGAAAGCCTTGCGAGTTAGTACAGGTCACCGTGTTTATTCTCCTGAGAATAAATATGTTCAAGTGTACGCTCTGCGTTTAGATTCCATGGGTGATTTGTGCCTCTCAACCCCCCCTNTCCTGAGAATAAATATGTTCAAGTGTACGCTCTGCGTTTAGATTCCATGGGTGATTTGTGCCTCTCAACCCCCCCTATAGACGCAGTCCTCCAAGGAAGTGAAAGGTGACCGCGTCTTGCCAAACAGTTTATGAAAATACAATANCCCCCCTATAGACGCAGTCCTCCAAGGAAGTGAAAGGTGACCGCGTCTTGCCAAACAGTTTATGAAAATACAATAGAACAGCAAGCTCCCTTAATTGGGCAGTATGTACGTCGCAAAACACCACACGATTTGCCGGCCACCTGTGCTGTGGGCCCGGTGAGCGTAGGCACTTGGCGCACATGTACGGTAAAGACCCCTACTAGGTACACTCCACAAGGAAGCAACTGGACAACCCGAGACCGCTAACAGACACCATCCACCACGCGAGATTCGCCGGTTGGAGCGCTAGGACTGAAGCAGCGTGACTTTGTATCTGAATACTCAAACTAGAGAATTCAGTCACCTGCCCGTTGCTTGCTGCGACGACGCATAGTACCTAACCCCGTGCCATTCAGCCAACAAGGAGGGACTAAGTGAGCCAATAAGAAGGCATCCACGGCTCCTACAGCCAACCAATTGTCAAGTAAACCATCCCAATCAGCCTTCAGCCTTTCTCCGCTTGGGAACAGGCACAAGCCACCTGCCGACTGCAGGGGCCTCACTCCTCAGTCCCTCCTAGCCATTTATTCGAGTCACCCAAGATGACCGATGGAACACAGCATCCAGTCATCGTCCACCTCCGTCTCGGACTACCAGTGGGCCTGGGCCTCGCCAGCACCGTTCATCGAGCAATGCCGCCCGCAGCCATCACCTAGAGCACAGCAGCCTCAGGACCAGCATGCCCAAGTCGCACACCAGCCGCCCCTGGACGGGGACCGGAGAGTCGCCTACAGCAGCCCCCCAACGGAGAGTCTCAGTGCCGGTTTGCAAGTGGTAAGCCAGCGCCCACTGCCAACTCCGCCGCCTCAGACGCCTACCTGGCTTGCCGCCGTCCGACCAGGTCTTGTCTGTACACCTGCTCCTTAAGAGCCAGGGCAAACCCACAGTAACCAGCCCATAAGGTCACCCAGGGTTCTCTGCCTGAACTCACTCAAAAACACTTGCAGACTAGGTGACATGCCAAGCATCCCAGTCATCATGCGTCAAAGAGAGGGAGGGTTTTTCTTGACACCCATTGTGGGGCAATAAGTCTTGNGCCAAGCATCCCAGTCATCATGCGTCAAAGAGAGGGAGGGTTTTTCTTGACACCCATTGTGGGGCAATAAGTCTTGTTGCTAAGAAAACAAGAAAGAGTCAGGGCAGCGCAACCAGCTAGTCACCTCAGAGACTTCAGGGAGTTGTAAAACACCTCATGGTGAGCAATAATAAACTCAGAGAATGCCCGAAGCGAACCTGAANCAGAGACTTCAGGGAGTTGTAAAACACCTCATGGTGAGCAATAATAAACTCAGAGAATGCCCGAAGCGAACCTGAACATAACTGAGCAAAGCGAAAATAACACGACCATGGAACAGGAAGACATCCCAATAATCAAGAGATGCCATGTCGCCGCCTGCCGTGGAACGGGGCAACATGTGATATATTGCGCCCATTGCAAGAATCAATTTCTTTATACTAAAATAGGTTGGACCCAGATATACACATGGCCTAGAATTTAGGTGTGAAGAGTGCCGGATGTGGCAAAACACATATTGTGCTTGGATAACCTGTACCAGATGAGAAGTGACAACTGTCAGATACATGACTTGTGACCAGATATTTTACCACCTCTGCGTTGGGTGGCCCGATAAGCGCATCACACGCCCAGGTTTAGTATACCGGTGCAAAGTTTGCCGGCAAGCAGAAGAATATCGGTCNGGCCCGATAAGCGCATCACACGCCCAGGTTTAGTATACCGGTGCAAAGTTTGCCGGCAAGCAGAAGAATATCGGTCTAGCAACCCTGGACCACACCACAGTATGGCATCGAGCAGGAGTTCGGTCGGGCCCCAATTTCTGGAGTTCGCAGGTAGACTGCACGAAGACCCAGTGGCATCCATGCAANGAGCAGGAGTTCGGTCGGGCCCCAATTTCTGGAGTTCGCAGGTAGACTGCACGAAGACCCAGTGGCATCCATGCAAGAATGAGAGAGCAAGTTGAAGGACAAAAAAGCCCACCCTAAACAATGGGTCACGAAGGCGAGAAAACAGTTATCTAAAAGGCTTTGGTTTGGAATGGTGGAACAGAGAATTTATTACGGATTGGTTGTAGTTCTGTTCCCGTCTCGCCGTGCAGTTTTACGGGGAGGAAGTGCNTGGAACAGAGAATTTATTACGGATTGGTTGTAGTTCTGTTCCCGTCTCGCCGTGCAGTTTTACGGGGAGGAAGTGCTAGCCCGACTAACGTCCAAATTTCATAGCCGGGTGCAAACAAGTGATGAAGAAGTAGAAATTTTTGTACGGAGAAAGACGCAAATGTATTGCCGTATTTTTCCTGAAGGGCATGAGCAGAGCTGCGTGTGCGCGATTTCACGCATGCTCTTGCCTAACGTGAGAAATTTGTTACAAATCCAGCGGCNCATGAGCAGAGCTGCGTGTGCGCGATTTCACGCATGCTCTTGCCTAACGTGAGAAATTTGTTACAAATCCAGCGGCCCCAGTCACTAGATGAGCTGGTGGAATGAGTGAGAGAAATTCAAAGGAATTACAAGGCGCAAGCTGCCCTAGACCAAAGTAAGGAGAGCAAGGGGAAGGAGGAAGTGAAACTGAACTGACAGGGCACGCGCCCTCCCCTACTCTTCATTAGCCCCGTCAGCTCCCCCTACCACCTCAGCTTTCCCGTGGTGCTGACACTGCCTCGGCCAGCAATTTAAGAGAGACTGCTTAAATAAGCCTGCCGCCCGCTGGGGAACAAAAGAAAGGAAAGCAGCGCAGGAAGCACGCCCAACCAACGAGCTCCTGTAAAAAAGNCTGCCGCCCGCTGGGGAACAAAAGAAAGGAAAGCAGCGCAGGAAGCACGCCCAACCAACGAGCTCCTGTAAAAAAGAGAATAAATCACAGTCGGAAAACACCAGCAGTGGGGAGAGAAGCAGGCCACCACCACCGGAAAACACGGGCCCGTCGACATCCAGACGTTGAGTCTAGAACCAAACCCACCCGAAGCCCTGAGGATTGACGTAGAGGAGAACAACCGGACCACGACCACCTTGCTTGATTCTGCGGCCGTGGGAAATCTTATATGGAAAGAACTCACCTAAACACAAGTGGANGGACCACGACCACCTTGCTTGATTCTGCGGCCGTGGGAAATCTTATATGGAAAGAACTCACCTAAACACAAGTGGAGGAATTTCCCCCCCAGACCAACCAAATTCACATGGCTAGTGTCATGCACATGTCGCCAGTTGAAGGGAGAACAACGCTCACAGTAAAATTAAACCAACATGAAATTCCTACGGGATTCATAGTAGTTCTAGAAATCATGGAGAAAGTGATCCTGGGGCAGCCATGGCTACAACAGCAACAACATGGACTGTGACCAGAGACGAATATATATCTGGAGCAGAGAGAGAGAANGGGCAGCCATGGCTACAACAGCAACAACATGGACTGTGACCAGAGACGAATATATATCTGGAGCAGAGAGAGAGAAACAACTCTGCAGAAATTAACCACCAGTTGGAAACATCCAAATTTACATAGCTGTACGAAATCCTNAGAGAGAGAGAAACAACTCTGCAGAAATTAACCACCAGTTGGAAACATCCAAATTTACATAGCTGTACGAAATCCTAAATAGACACGGCACTGCTTACGGCCATGTGGGAATGCTTCGTCAAACATGCAGTATTCAGCATGAGATATGGTTGACCGATGATTAGCCGGTATACTGCCACCCATACCGCATGTCCGTGGGAATGAGGACACTAATCATGGTATAAGTGAAAACCCTTAAGAAATAAAGGATGGATGAACCCAGCGACTTGCCATACAACTGCTNACACTAATCATGGTATAAGTGAAAACCCTTAAGAAATAAAGGATGGATGAACCCAGCGACTTGCCATACAACTGCTGTGTAGTACTCATGTCCAAAAGATGGCCAGTTGCGCTTCTGCATGAATATCAAAAGTTGAACGACATTACACATTCCATGGCGCCTCCTGCCATTAACGTATCACACACGCTGCGCGATATAGGGAGTGCCCAGGTGTTCAGCACTTTAGACATGCAGACAGGATACTGGGAAATNACACTAATCATGGTATAAGTGAAAACCCTTAAGAAATAAAGGATGGATGAACCCAGCGACTTGCCATACAACTGCCGTGTAGTACTCATGCCCAAAAGATGGCCAGTTGCGCTTCTGCATGAATATCAAAAGTTGAACGACATTACACATCCCATGGCGCCTCCTGCCATTAACTTNGCGCCTCCTGCCATTAACGTATCACACACGCTGCGCGATATAGGGAGTGCCCAGGTGTTCAGCACTTTAGACATGCAGACAGGATACTGGGAAATTACCGTCCACCCTGACAGTTGTAAATATACAGTGTTTATGACACCCGAGGGAGAAACCCTGCAATTCAAGGTCATGCCTTTTGACCTTAAAAATGTACCTACCACATACCAGAGATTGATGTCAGTCAAAGTACTGACTGGCTACATTGGCGAATTTTGCTTTACATATCTAGATGACGACATTGTAACTCAGCCTCCTAGGAAGAACACTATCCATTTACAGAGAGTTCTAGCTAGTGTGTCTGGAAATACACGGGCTTACCTGCAAGCTTTCCAAGAGCCACTTCGGCAAGCGGAATATCAACTACCTGGGGCACGTGGTCTCCGCTGAGAAGTTATCCCAAGCAAGCTCTATCCGGGAGATAGAAGAGGCCAAAGCACCAAGTGACAATTGCGGCGTTTCCTCGACCTATGCAACTGGCTGAGGAAGTTTGTACCGGATATCTCCCACCTAATGACACCCCTTAACTCCTTTTTGATCAAAGGGCGAAGGGGTCTAGAACATTAAGCCACCTTCCGAAGCCTGANAAGTTATCCCAAGCAAGCTCTATCCGGGAGATAGAAGAGGCCAAAGCACCAAGTGACAATTGCGGCGTTTCCTCGGCCTATGCAACTGGCTGAGGAAGTTTGTACCGGATATCTCCCATCTAATGACACCCNACAATTGCGGCGTTTCCTCGGCCTATGCAACTGGCTGAGGAAGTTTGTACCGGATATCTCCCATCTAATGACACCCCTTAACTCCTTTTTGATCAAAGGGCGAAGGGGTCTAGAACATTAAGCCACCTTCCGAAGCCTGANCTTAACTCCTTTTTGATCAAAGGGCGAAGGGGTCTAGAACATTAAGCCACCTTCCGAAGCCTGAAAGACAGCTTCCAGAATATCCAGCTTCTCCATAGACCACAAGAAGGGAAGCCCCTTATCTTACAAACTGACACCTGTGAAGACAAAGACAAGCTGGGCATAGTCTTATTTNACCACAAGAAGGGAAGCCCCTTATCTTACAAACTGACACCTGTGAAGACAAAGACAAGCTGGGCATAGTCTTATTTATGCCAGGTTGACCCGTAGGGACACCCCTAAGTGATAGCCTATGCAAGCATGCGGCTGAACAATATGGAACAAAAATACCACATCAACGAGCAAAAGTGCCTCGCAGTGATTTGTGCGGTCCGCAAGTATCGCTACCACCCAGAAGGTCAACGGTTGAGTGAACAGTGATTCTCCAAACGAACTGTGGGAGAAAAGACCTCTAGGTAACCAATGGATCATGAGTGCTGCGTTCAACAGACTGCCTACAGTCTACTGCCTACAGAATTGTGCAGGGAGAATCAAACTGTGATAACATGCGTACCAGGCACAGAACCCCCTTCCCATCTCCAATCTAGATGGTCAATAAGAACCCATGTGAACTGCTTCTGAGAACACATCAAGTGTAAAGACTGCCAGGAAACTGTGAAGCAGCACCCAGATATGATGAAATTGTACATAATACTGCAATAGTTGTAGAATTTTGAGTGCCATGTGTTTTTTCTTTTGTAGGTGACCCATACGCAATTGCATAGTTAGGTATATAAATTTTTTCTAAATAAAAGATCACTCACTTTAGCATAGGATGTATTTAGATACCAGAAGGCATAGCATCAACTTAGGTTAGCCCATCGTCACATGTAAATTACCTGTCGTGTGACCCATAGGAGTGTCCACAGAGCAAGGCCCTTTGCTAACACACCTTTAGCGCCACGGCAGGTACAGCTAGAACNGTGACCCATAGGAGTGTCCACAGAGCAAGGCCCTTTGCTAACACACCTTTAGCGCCACGGCAGGTACAGCTAGAACGATACACACCCATTGTGAGTTTGGGTTTGAACACACCTAAATTTTTTTTTTGGTGCTATATACACGTGGACTCCTGNAAATTTTTTTTTCGGTGCTATATACACGTGGACTCCTGTATTTGCATTTCTAGGTCAAACTGTATTAAATGATGTCAAGCACCCACAGTCCTCAGCTGTTCTGTGTGAGCACCACATCTTTTCCCTANAGGTCAAACTGTATTAAATGATGTCAAGCACCCACAGTCCTCAGCTGTTCTGTGTGAGCACCACATCTTTTCCCTAAACAAGAAAGGCGCACACTGTCCGTCAGAATACCGAAGCAGCCGTGCTTCCAGCTACTTTGTAGCTTACTCTTCAGCTTTCAGTCGACACAACCCCCCTGCGCTGCCACGTCTTCCGAGACTAAGTACAATACCAGTTGGCAACTTAGGATCAGCCCTTCAGGCCTCAGTCAGGGTACAGACTGGTTTATGTGTGTGTGATTGAGCAATCAATAAAACAGGCATAAATCTGATTTGGTTGAGTTGTCTCTTCCAGCGCTCTGTATTTTCCCACACCTTGCTCCTGCTAATTCCCTATCTCGTCACCAGTCCTAGTAAGACTCTTCTAGGGATGTCCACGATCATCCCTTCTTTCTCCTATGGACAGCTGTCTCGAAGTGCAGCTCCGGAAGCTCGCCTTCCTGGGCCTCATTAGAACCGTTATCTCCTGGACTGCTGCCCTTCCAGTAAGTGCCTGGTTCTGCCAGTGACGCCTCGAGCGCCAGGTGACCTGCTTGGGAATGATAAGCCAACCCCCAAGGAGCCCCGCTCTACATGACACCTGGGTCTGCCCACGACGCCCCACGCAACCAGGGAGCCACGGGAGTAGTCGCCCCTAGCCTACTACTGTAACCTCCAGTTTGGTACTTGGGTCTGCCCGCGACGTTCCACGCGCCAAGCCAAGACACAGGACTGAAGGCCAGAAGAACAGGTCTCCAACACTACCTAATCTCCATCAGGCTACCCCTTACTGGTCACCTACTATCAACCTATCTGCTTCACCGTCCCCCCCTCCCATAGGGCTGGGCGGGGCACAGCCGCTGGGCAGGGGCTAGCTCAGGCTGGGGTATTGAAGGAGAGTGGTTCAGTTAGCAACCAGGTATACACCTGGAACAAAGAGGAGACTGAACGTCAGAGAAGGTCTTCATTTGCAACCAGCACGTCGAGTTCCACCTCAAGCCTTATCTGGCACGTACCACAGGCAGTATCTCCGCTACCACCGCCGCCGCCGAAGAAGACGCCTACCTTCATCCGGCCAACCAACATTACAAGGGTAGTCAGACCCCTTAACGTCAAACCAGTTTATATCCCTACCAGGGTTCCCACTCATCCATCGTTCGCCAGTGCACCACCCAAAGCTCAATGCTCGGTTATAGAAGTGGCCAAGCCAAGCACCGTAGGCACCAGGAAAAACCCAGTGCAAGCTGCGACTACTGCTTCACCGACGCCCAGGGGGAGAGGTCCCTAGGCCTTACCCTCCAACTGCCATTCCCGCTAAGGGTAAGCAACGAGGCGGCAACACAAATATTACGGGAAAAAAACTACCTTTAAAGCAAAATAAAACATCTTCGCAAAAAACAATTACTGATTCAAATTTATTGCGTATCANGGAAAAAAACTACCTTTAAAGCAAAATAAAACATCTTCGCAAAAAACAATTACTGATTCAAATTTATTGCGTATCATTTTCAGGCAAAACATTTTCTTTGAAATACTAGTGATTTTGAGTGACTGATAATTTTGATAAAATTTCTGCGTTCATAGATTACTGTCGTGANTTTCTTTGAAATACTAGTGATTTTGAGTGACTGATAATTTTGATAAAATTTCTGCGTTCATAGATTACTGTCGTGACCTTGCTAGAGGTAAGACTCGGACCTTGGGAACCGGCGAGACATCACACCACGCGAGCTGTCCTATTGACCACCATTAAACTGATATCACACGAGTAGCTATGTTTAAAGCTTTGTATACTCTGCTGATTCCCTTCTCATCAGGCATTTAAGGGAAGGGAGCTAGGTCGTGCCGGACACGCCATGCCAAATCCATCAGCTAAACTGGAGAACACTGCACTGCACCCGAGTGATGATAAACAGTGGNTTTCTTTGAAATACTAGTGATTTTGAGTGACTGATAATTTTGATAAAATTTCTGCGTTCATAGATTACTGTCGTGTACCCCTGACTGCCGTGACCTTGCTAGAGGTAAGACTCGGAGGAACCCTTGGCCGCTCTGTAGTGTGGTGCGCTCGACAGGATAACTGCACCATTAAACTGATATCACACGAGTAGCTATGTTTAAAACTTTGTATACTCTACTGATTCCCTTCTCATCAGGCATTTAAGGGAAGGGAGCTAGGTCGTGCCGGACTGCCGGACACGCCATGCCAAATCCATCAGCTAAACTGGAGAACACTGCACTGCGCCCGAGTGATGATAAACAGTGGTGCACTTAATGTATTTCAAACCCAGTTATTTGATGTTGCATAAACAACCACCTTAAAAATGATTGTTGCATGAAATCATAAGTGACAATACCGAAAGATAATTTGATTAAGGCAATATCCGATAAATGATAAAAGCAGATAATTTTATCATTATTTATATAGGAATCTTGCGGGACCACTAAAAATTAAAGGTGGACACCGTTTTTCGGTACTTCAAGAGTCCACTGTAGCAAGTGATAGTCATTTATTGTAGAGATATTTATTGAGGAAATTATTATTAACTCTTTTATTAAACTAAGACCTCCATCCCTTAACGAACCTGGCTAAGCCAACAGACTTTGCGAAAGTGTAACATTATAATATAAAAATTGATACAGATAAATATTTTTACCAATATTTTACTGTAATTATTTTTGTAAGAATTTTGCCAGGACCATGGNAAAAATTGATACAGATAAATATTTTTACCAATATTTTACTGTAATTATTTTTGTAAGAATTTTGCCAGGACCATGGGAAATACAGTGGACTCTCGAAGTACTGAAAACACATATACCAATAAACCGTATCTACAGTTAATTTTCAGAGACCAACAAAATTCCTATAAATAATTATAAAACTACCCAATTATATTGTTTATAGGATATTGCATCGATTAAAATATATTTTGGTACCATTACTTAAGATTTCCCACAACTATCTTTTTACGCTGGTTGTATATGCAAACTTCTAAAAACTGGGTGCGANGTACCATTACTTAAGATTTCCCACAACTATCTTTTTACGCTGGTTGTATATGCAAACTTCTAAAAACTGGGTGCGAAATACACTGAAGAGCCAAAAAAACTGGTACACCAGCCTAATATCGTGCAGGGCCCCCCCCAGCACGCAGAAGTGCTGCAAGACGACGTGGCACGGACTCGACTAACGTCTGAAGGTATGCAGGAGGCAATTCACACCAAGGATCCTGCAGGGCAGTCCACAAATCCAATCTGTGCCAATTTGAGAAAGGGTTGCACGTCTGTCACGTTTAATGATTCTCGTCAGTCGTCGTTTGTCCCGTTATTTCACTTTTTTTTCCCGGCCGCAGCGATGTCGAAGATGTGATGTTTTACCGGATTCCCGATATTCACGGTACACTCGTGAAATGATCGTACGCGAACATCCAAATGTTATCGCTACCTCCGAGATGCTATGTCCCATCTCTCGTGCGCCAACTATAACACCACGAAGTTTGAGTGAATTTATAACTATTGGATCCATTGTAGAGCAGTAACCAATCTAGCTGCTGACCGCATGGCGTTACTCTGATTGGTTCCATACCTCTGTTATTTGCATACGCACGCCTATACCAGTTTTTTTTTGGCTCTTCAGTGTATATTCAGTGTACTGCCGGTTATCATTACTGCGGTGCACTGCTCAGTTCAGNTTTTTTTTGGCTCTTCAGTGTATATTCAGTGTACTGCCGGTTATCATTACTGCGGTGCACTGCTCAGTTCAGCTGATGGTGTCGGCGAATTGGCCAGCAATACTAGCATGCTTCCTCCTCTTGTGCGCCTGTCGAGAGGAGAAGCGGTTTACCTATCAACCAGCGTGGCATCCTCATGTGAAGAGAGAGAAAGACAGAGAGGGTCGGTATGTGGAAATTTTTCTTGTGATGTTACATTATTTATTTAAACTTGTTGCAAATGTTTTTTTATGGATTGTTTACAATAATACCAATACAGTAATATTTTTTTTTAAATTCTCATTTTTATTGTATTAATTNTTTTTTTATGGATTGTTTACAATAATACCAATACAGTAATATTTTTTTTTAAATTCTCATTTTTATTGTATTAATTAACATCATTCACATATAGTATGAAGTCTAGTAAGGTTAGAAGTTGTATTTTATTAAAGTAAATGTCAGAACCCTTATGTATTGAAATACCGGATGTTTCGAAATTGTTTGACAGTCACCTGAAAAATGGTAGATAGGGAGTATAGTATAATTTAATACAGACAAATGANATGTTTCGAAATTGTTTGACAGTCACCTGAAAAATGGTAGATAGGGAGTATAGTATAATTTAATACAGACAAATGATTCATGCAAGTTATATAGATACAGGTTCCACTGTATATTCTGTTGGCAATATCTGAAAGTTAGTAGCCTATTTGTTTTGTTTTCAAGAAAGCAGTGTTGTGGCACTGCCTGGATGCATCTTGTGGACGAGTGTTCCATGTTGGGTTTCGTCTTGGGAGTAGGAATGCAGCAATAACTGTGAGCAGTTGACACGTGCCAGCGGCAGCATGGGTTCCNTGGGAGTAGGAATGCAGCAATAACTGTGAGCAGTTGACACATACCAGCGGCAGCATGGGTTTCCCAGTTTGACGCAGGTCGGGTATATATGAACCTTAGCTGCCTTTGTGATACCGACTTTCTATTCAAGTCCATTTGTGTGTCATTAACTACTAGGGGTGTGCAAATAGTGGATTTTGATGTGCGATATTTTTTAATCAAATAGTAAAATTTTCAAATAACATGCGAATAGTTTCAAAGTCGAACAGATACCAGCAAACANGATATTTTTTAATCAAATAGTAAAATTTTCAAATAACATGCGAATAGTTTCAAAGTCGAACAGATACCAGCAAACATTTCTTTTTAGTTATATATAATGGAAATAACTACAATTTTTCACTGAACACACAACAAACTGTTCCCACACAAATAATGCTTACATTTTCAAATGCAGATGATTTTCGGTTTATTGAACTTTAAAAGTATGCTCCAAAATGTAAACATTAATAAATAATGCACCATTATATACATATACAGGTTGTTTGGAAACTCACCTGAAATATTTCAGGAGGTGATTGATTCATTGTGAAAAATGAGGTAGACATTTATGTAAAACAACTTATACCCTAGATAAATTTCTAAGGAANGGTGATTGATTCATTGTGAAAAATGAGGTAGACATTTATGTAAAACAACTTATACCCTAGATAAATTTCTAAGGAAGATATATATACCCTTGAAAATCGAGCTAAGAAAATAGAATCATTGCAAAACATCTGAAACGGCATGGAATTATGCTAATATTCCCTGGATAACGTTTGATTGTTTCGAGATCTCCAACCCACAAAAATAACAGGTTTTAAAACCTCCCATCTTCATAAAAATAACAGGGGTCATCACCGTCTAATTACATACAATTGTTTTACCTTCCACGTATTATGAATTTTTGATACCATCGTAGCCACACTGACCATCATAATAATTATTGTACAGTGCAGTTGTTAGAAGCTTGCTGACTCATTTGAACCTTTGTGCGTGTTTAAGTGAGATCGTAGCTAGAAGGCATGTTAGTAGTATGCCCAACATACAGTACAAACGTGTTACTTAAGTACATTTGCCACTTAAGTTGTCCCATTATCAATTACTTACGATATGTTTACCTCTACGTTTATAAATTATTGCCTACATCCTGGCACACAATCATCGCTGCTGAATAATTTGTGTGCNATATGTTTACCTCTACGTTTATAAATTATTGCCTACATCCTGGCACACAATCATCGCTGCTGAATAATTTGTGTGCATTTTAAAAGGAAACTGTGAAATGGTCGATCCTAGGCACTTGCAATAANAATCATCGCTGCTGAATAATTTGTGTGCATTTTAAAAGGAAACTGTGAAATGGTCGATCCTAGGCACTTGCAATAAGATATTCGTGTTTTGTTAAGTAGAGCATACTGTTTAATAAAACGGCATCAAAAAACATTGTGTGCAATACGAGGGTGGCCAGCCCCCTATTATTTTTATGAAGGCGGAAGGTCTNAAAACGGCATCAAAAAACATTGTGTGCAATACGAGGGTGGCCAGCCCCCTATTATTTTTATGAAGGCGGAAGGTCTCAACACCTGTTTCTTCACATGTTGTATGTCTCGATAACACCAATATTTTTCATAGAATTGTAGTTTAATTCCACACAGTTTATGATATTTTGCAAAAATTTCATTTCTAAACTCGATGTTCAAGGGCGTATATCTCTCTTGGAATTGAGTTAGGCTGTAAGTTGAATTGCACATGTCTACCTAAGTTTGCCCAAGGAATCTCATAACCGCAGGGAAGAATAGAGATACATTTTGGTCATCAGAAAATAGCTCCAAGTTCTTCTTTGCAATAAAAATAAACACTTTATCAGGTAAGGTTACCATTTAATCGGTGTTGCAGTTTTATTTCCAGCAATTATCCACCTTCATTTTCAGTGATCATCAATGTTTATGACATGTGAAGCCGTGGAGTTTAATAGACGTATTTCCGTGGTTGAATTGGTAGCAGATTCTGAAAACGGTGTGGTTCGGTGCTTACTGTTGCAGTGCTATTTGCTGATGTNGTAGCAGATTCTGAAAACGGTGTGGTTCGGTGCTTACTGTTGCAGTGCTATTTGCTGATGTACTGAAAACTGTTTGTTAAGTGTTTGCAATTTCTTGGCACTGCAACCCTGACTCGGTAACAGAATTTGTTAACCATAAATTGCACCATAGTAAATGNTCTTGGCACTGCAACCCTGACTCGGTAACAGAATTTGTTAACCATAAATTGCACCATAGTAAATGAAACACTTTGTAAATGCAAACATTTTGTAGTAAATGCTTGCGACCAGTTTAACCGACACAGTCCTGCACTTCTTGTGACGTTAGTTTGCATTTAAGCCGACCAACACAGCTGTAACGCAATGCCATGTTGGTGATGTTAGTATCCATCGTGTCAGTCTATCATGTCCTCAATAATGTACTGAAATGGCATACTTTTGAATGTGTTTGCAGAAATAAAATGCTATAATTTCCCTGGAAATATATATAAAAAAAAGATATGTATTAATGACATGAGGCCATGTGGTATGCGGATAAAAGAAATACAAACAATTTTTGTTTTGGTAGTGCACAACCGTGGTACCACAACATTTTCATGCCTATTTAGGCTGCGAACAATAAGACATAAGAAATATGTCCTATTTAAGTACAGTGAATGTTACAGTGAAAATAAATGTGTATGTAATGGTNTCCGTGGTTGAATTGGTAGCAGATTCTGAAAACGGTGTGGTTCGGTGCTTACTGTTGCAGTGCTATTTGCTGATGCACTGAAAACTGTTTGTTAAGTGTTTGCAATTTCTTGGCACTGCAACCCTGACTCGGTAACAGAATTTGCTAACCATAAATTGTACCATAGTAAATGAAACACTTTGCAAATGCAAACATTTTGTAGTAAACGCTTGCGACCAGTTTAACCGACGCAGTCCTGCGCTCCTAGTGACGTTAGTTTGCATTTAAGCCGACCAACACAGCTGTAACGCAATGCCATGTTGGTGATGTTAGTATCCATCGTGTCAGTCTATCATGTCCTCAATAATGTACTGAAATTGCATACTTTTGAATGTGTTTGCAGAAATAAAATGCTATAATTTCCCTGGAAATATATATAAAAAAAAGATATGTATTAATGACATGAGGCCATGTGGTATGCGGATAAAAGAAATACAAACAATTTTTGTTTTGGTAGTGCACAACCGTGGTACCACAACATTTTCATGCCTACTTAGGCTGCAAACAATAAGACATAAGAAATATGTCCTATTTAAGTACAGTGAATGTTACAGTGAAAATAAATGTGTATGTAATGGTTTTGTTAAAAATTCTGGTTTTTAACATGTTTCTAAACAAATTATTCAATGTCATGCCAATGTAAACAACCTGACTTGGATCTAATGATCTTGATTTTCCGCAGCATCAAATGGCAAAAATGTATAAAAATGACCAGTTATGATCAGTAACATTCCAGCTCTAATAACTAGGGAATAAAAGTTTGAATGAATGACTACAAATTAATACGCATGTAATGTCAAGCAAATAANCAATGAATGACTACAAATTAATACGCATGTAATGTCAGGCAAATAAACACTCGAGACAGGAACGTACATTATTCACAATTCTCTAAAAATATATACAAAGTTAAAATGTGAATAATTCGTAAAGTACTANACCAGTTATGATCAGTAACATTCCAGCTCTAATAACTAGGGAATAAAAGTTTGAATGAATGACTACAAATTAATACGCATGTAATGTCAAGCAAATAAACACTCAAGACAGGAACGTACATTATTCACAATTCTCTAAAAATATATACAAAGTTAAAATGTGAATAATTCGTAAAGTACTANAGACAGGAACGTACATTATTCACAATTCTCTAAAAATATATACAAAGTTAAAATGTGAATAATTCGTAAAGTACTATTCGCAACTATCCAAATTTTCAAATATTTGTACACCCCTATTAACTACTTTGTTACAGTATTCTAAGTTTGTGAGTTAGGCTTGAATGTGAATAGGCATGCAAGAGCTTCAGAGGAACAGTACTTGCGATATCTAAGAAGTGTTTTTACATGGTTATAATCAGGGATGTGCAGATTCCAATATGAACTGNTTGCGATATCTAAGAAGTGTTTTTACATGGTTATAATCAGGGATGTGCAGATTCCAATATGAACTGTCATTTCAGGTTTGCCAGTTCTGATTCAGTTTTATTCCAACTCTGATTCTTTCTTTGGTTGTAAAAATCGACATGACTTTTAAAAGAAATATTAATTTAATTCAGTAAGCAGACATCTTCCAAACAAAATGATAACCCACAAGTATATACTTGATGTCCCCGTCACCCAAAATGTTTGAAATGCGTGGCACATGAGTTGTACAATGTGCAGAGTCCTTTTTCAGTAGCTTGTTGCAGGAAAATCGCAGATATGTTATTACAACACTAATATATTACAGTAGATACACGTCTTCTAGATAAAATTATATCCCGGAAGAGCAAATAGGAAACATATTTTTCGTAAAATAATGCATAAGCATTGAGCAAGAGGAATCTTATGGGAAAATCAGGGCATGTAGTTTTGAGTTAATATTAATTAATAACAGTCAACTCTCGATTCTATGACCTTTCACGGTTCTCGGGAAAAGGTACGTTATTTCAAGAGGGTTGCTCTTCCAGGGGTCTTAGAATCGAGAGTTGATTGCATTGAAGGTTCTAAGACACAAATATTAATAACCGTATTTATTTGNTTCCAGGGGTCTTAGAATCGAGAGTTGATTGCATTGAAGGTTCTAAGACACAAATATTAATAACCGTATTTATTTGCTGGTCTCAGAAATATTATTAATCACTTCAAAACGCATAATGTCTACCAAACGAAAAGCCCATTTCTATGGTGCTAACGTATGCGTAAACATCTGACTTGGAGACAACAGTTTGCTTTGGCTGTTTTCTGTCNCGTAAACATCTGACTTGGAGACAACAGTTTGTTTTGGCTGTTTTCTGTCCGGATATGACCAGCACGACCTCATTTCCTCCCTTACATGGCTGTAGAGGGAGGCGGTTGCATAGCTAGCAGCATGGCATTCCACAACCCCCACTTGACTGACAAGGGGCGAGGACAAGCGGAGAGAAGGGGGGCAGGAAATGAGCATCTGGGGTGGGGAGGGATGGTTGCTGTGTTCATCACAATCACTTTCCATCTCACTTTTGTCTGGCACCATCCCTTCCCATTCACTACCTTCCTTCTCTTGGCAACACGAGAATAACCAACCAAGTTCAAGAGGGAGAGTGAAGAAGGGGACGCCAGTCCTTACTTAATATTACTTTCTTTAGTGTGTAGGTACAAGGGCAGGAAAAGTGATCGATATTCCTTTGATCTCTCTAGACGACGTGTTTGCAGACAAAAAGTGATAACATTTCAGTGCGGTAAATGGTACGGCATTGATGAATCGCGTACTCCTATGAATAAATATTNAGACAAAAAGTGATAACATTTCAGTGCGGTAAATGGTACGGCATTGATGAATCGCGTACTCCTATGAATAAATATTGGAATCGGAATAAATGAGCTGTTTCTCTATTTTTAAAAAGTTGCCAATTCAGTGAAAATTGGCAGGTCCCAATCTCTTGNATCGGAATAAATGAGCTGTTTCTCTATTTTTAAAAAGTTGCCAATTCAGTGAAAATTGGCAGGTCCCAATCTCTTGTAGATGCATTGGACGCATCCGTAGTTATTAAGCTTGTTAATTGTCTGGCCTCTTGGAAAATCAGATTTACACCCGTGCCATATGAAAAATACCTTTTGAGCAGAAAGAGGTACAAATGACGGGAAGACAGCAAAGATCCTCCTCATGTCGGGCGGTGACGGCTACACCTATCACTCTGGGACACACACTTCCCAACATCACAGCTACACACATGAACACTGGCATTAGTTCTTAGTTCGGGCAGTGAGTTAGGCGAGACGTGTGAGCCCCCCCCCCCCCCCCCCCCCCCCCCCCCCCCCNAACCTTTATGAGAAAGGAACTGTAGTGTAGAAGCCCTTGTTTGCTTGAACAAATTATTAAAAGTTAGTGCAAGCAGGTTTAGTTTAACAAGTAAAATTCCCAATAAGCCAATAAATTCCAACTGATGGCTTGTTTGTATTCACTATTTTTAAATAACATGAATGGTTAAGTGTTCTGGGAAAATTGCTCTGTTTGAGAACTGGAACAAAAAACTTTCATTTCGGTGCTACACATGCAACCGTTCAAGCTCATTAATTTAAATAACATTAGAGAAGCAAAGTAATCAGCAGTTTTGTGCNGGTGCTACACATGCAACCGTTCAAGCTCATTAATTTAAATAACATTAGAGAAGCAAAGTAATCAGCAGTTTTGTGCAGAGTACGTGCTGATTGAAGCTATGGCCATGAACTTTTGCAAGGTGTAGCTGTCGTGAGTTACGCCCCTTTAGTTGTGTATGGAGTGTGGTAAGGATACAGAGAGTCGCGCATCATGTACCTTCTACAGTATGCTGCAGGTGCCAGCGCCCACCTTGGACTCTGTTCTGTTAGTTAACAGCATCGCGAAACTTGAGGGATATAAACCCTCATCAATCCACAAAACTAATTCCACACGGTAAAATCTGCAGGCACATTTTTGCTTGTAAGNGAGGGATATAAACCCTCATCAATCCACAAAACTAATTCCACACGGTAAAATCTGCAGGCACATTTTTGCTTGTAAGCATTCATCACCACTTCAAGCCTTCAATCTTCCGTTGTACACTAAGCTGTTGAATGACAATTTCAAAATTTTGGGCTGCAGTGCGACACGAAGCTTGCACAGAACATTTGNTTGTACACTAAGCTGTTGAATGACAATTTCAAAATTTTGGGCTGCAGTGCGACACGAAGCTTGCACAGAACATTTGGCAAACCAGGACACAGCAAATGTGGTTATTTGCTCTACTGGCAAGCTGTCTAACTCAAGTAAAGTAACAACTAAGCGGACACCATCTTGTATGAGACTCTGTGGAAATTGCCTCTTCTTGGTTATATTCAACACAAAGTTTTTTTTTTNAGCGGACACCATCTTGTATGAGACTCTGTGGAAATTGCCTCTTCTTGGTTATATTCAACACAAAGTTTTTTTTTTTGGGATGGGTATTTTTTTTCTCTAAAAACAAGTTAGAGCCATTTTATAAGAATAAACAGGAGTTAANCGGACACCATCTTGTATGAGACTCTGTGGAAATTGCCTCTTCTTGGTTATATTCAACACAAAGTTTTTTTTTTTTTGGGATGGGTATTTTTTTTCTCTAAAAACAAGTTAGAGCCATTTTATAACTTATTTGTCCTCAAAAAATTTTGTAGGTTTATAATAGGGTGAAGGAGTCTCAGAGTGACGTTACGATGCATGCTGCTACTGCTTTCTGGGCACTACCACCAAATGTGGATGGTGAAATAGCATTTACAGNAGTGACGTTACGATGCATGCTGCTACTGCTTTCTGGGCACTACCACCAAATGTGGATGGTGAAATAGCATTTACAGTTGGACCCCAGTTTTACTAGTACCAGATTTAACAAGGCAGCGATTTTACAAGGCCATTCTCAGGCACGAAAAAATATACGGGTTTTAATATATTGCTACTCTTAATTTGTNGAATAAACAGGAGTTAAAATTTTGTAGGTTTATAATAGGGTGAAGGAGTCTCAGAGTGACGTTACGATGCATGCTACTTCTGCTTTCTGGGCACTACCACCAAATGTGGATGGTGAAATAGCATTTACAGTTGGACCCCAGTTTTACTAGTACCGGATTTAACGAGGCAGCGATTTTACAAGGCCATTCTCAGGCACGAAAAAATATATGGGTTTTAATATATTGCTACTCTTAATTTGTNAGGCAGCGATTTTACAAGGCCATTCTCAGGCACGAAAAAATATACGGGTTTTAATATATTGCTACTCTTAATTTGTATGCCGCAATATGAAAAACAAAAAACCCAGAGAAAAATTAGTTAAAAAATGTGGCAGTGGTGTTTTGAAACGAGCGCACCGCATGGCGCCTGAAGTTCAGCCGTGACGTCACTAAGGGTTTCTGTCTTTCACCCACCCTCTCTAACTCACCCCTCTTCCCCCTTGGCTTTTGGTTAAGTTTTTGGATGATTTTATACANTGTCTTTCACCCACCCTCTCTAACTCACCCCTCTTCCCCCTTGGCTTTTGGTTAAGTTTTTGGATGATTTTATACACTTGATTTTTGCTTCTCTATTTGGTTTTTGAGTTTGGATGCATTTGGAATTAACTGTATTGATTGTTGACGATGTGCTATGCCATTTTTATTGGATTACAATTGGATTTACGGTTTAGGATTGATATCTTTTGTTTTTTATTTGTTGACAACCCATACGNATTTTTATTGGATTACAATTGGATTTACGGTTTAGGATTGATATCTTTTGTTTTTTATTTGTTGACAACCCATACGCGTATTTGTGGCTACAAATAAGAATATGTATGTATTATTGTTTGATAGAATAATAATAAAAGTGACACTTCCTTTGTGACACGTCGGCTTAACGATGGTGCGTAACAACTACTGCACTGCGCTTCGCCGCACACTCCTTGCCTGTCAGCCCTGCTTTGTATCACTCCAGCTGCCCAGCCAGCTTGCTCGCTCCCTCTCTCTTTCTACCTCTCGCTCGGCATCCCTCCCTTCTGCCCCCTGTCACCCTTCCGCTCTTCCACGCTGTCTTTTTCCTCTTCACACTCGCAGTTTCTCCACAGAGCCGCTTGGCGGTGGTTGAAGGAGAAATGCAAAGGACGGGAAGCGCCCACCTTCCCCAACATGCACACACACAAACTCTGGCTGGCGAATGAAATAAATTAATATTTTATTATTAAATTGTTAGATTTTTTTGCAATAAGCTACTTGAAATGGACTTTGCGCTCGATAGCAAACTTTCCACTTATCAAGTCAACCAGAACTAGCACCAAAATCTTTGTATGAATTGCCCATCATTTCAGTGAGTAGCTTTGCTTTTTTCATTAATATTGGTCTTGATACAGGCATGCCTTTTTCCCTTGCCTGAGAAAACCACAAAAAAAAAAAAAAAAAAAAAAAGCTTAATTCACCTTTTTATATTCAGAAGGCTTCACTGATTTTCTATTTGGAATTTTTGCACAGTGTTGTTCTAATTTTGATGAACATTTCACCTAAACTGACACTGAGGAAATTCCTACTCCTGAATCAGCAGCCACAGTAGGAGAAGTTCACCNGATGAACATTTCACCTAAACTGACACTGAGGAAATTCCTACTCCTGAATCAGCAGCCACAGTAGGAGAAGTTCACCGTTTGTTTTTGTTCAATTGTTATCACCACTCTTTTTTGGAATGTACACCAAGCTGGCATTTTGCAACAACCAAAATATTTTTCTAATTTTTCANCCACTCTTTTTTGGAATGTACACCAAGCTGGCATTTTGCAACAACCAAAATATTTTTCTAATTTTTCATATGTTGTCAGTCGTTCCTGATAAACCAGACTTCTGATAATGAAAGTTCCAATAATTCGGGTTTTACTGTACTTCTCAAAGGTATAAGATGTTCATTTAACAGCCGCGGCTGTGAACATATTTTTTCAGCTCTTTACAAGAACAAGTAGTACCCAAAGTACTGTCAGGTATTAACTTTAAATAAATTCCCACATTCCTTTTTGACACCACCTTGTAAACTGTACAGTTAAAAATGAAATCACCTTTGTGTAATTTATTCACAAAATTGTAAGTGTTCACTGACCACTTTCTAGTGTCCCTAAACAGTGTACTCCAATTTTTTAATGATTTTATTATTCTGTTGTAGCCTATTCAGAATATGGTACACTGATTAGTTATATTCAAAATGTAGGATAATGTATTTAACCTAAATATTACTCACAACGTNTTCAGAATATGGTACACTGATTAGTTATATTCAAAATGTAGGATAATGTATTTAACCTAAATATTACTCACAACGTTTTTATTAAAACTGGAAATTTTGTTAACTGTGTTCCATGCGCGGTCCGGCTCTGTGGGAGACGAGTGACCTCGACCTGCCCCTCACCCCAGGCAGACCCGCTCATGGTCCCGTCGCTGGGTGGCCGGGAATGATTGACAGCTGACCTGGCCAGCATCACAGCCCCTCCTACCCCTGCTGGAGGAGCCGACGACTTGGGAGGATGAGCAAGAATATTCCAGCAACTATGTCGCTCGGTGCAACGGAAAAATTTCTCAGCTACGGCCGACGACACTATAAATACCACCACGGCTGGAGGGACNTATGTCGCTCGGTGCAACGGAAAAATTTCTCAGCTACGGCCGACGACACTATAAATACCACCACGGCTGGAGGGACGGCAGTTTTTAGTGGGAGCCAACTGGCTGAAGGTTAGTAGTTTGGCAAAGTCTGGTGCAGCGTGGGACANGAGGGACGGCAGTTTTTAGTGGGAGCCAACTGGCTGAAGGTTAGTAGTTTGGCAAAGTCTGGTGCAGCGTGGGACGTCAGCGGAGACGACGGACGACTGTGGAGGACACGAAAAGACGTCAGACAAGTGTTTCTGCAGCAGTGTGGACAGACAAGAGGGTGTGGTACCCGACAAGTTGAAGGCTTCTGTGCACGAGGTCGCTCGGAGATCTCTACAACACCTCGGACTGCTGGACTCAACTAAGGTGGGACTGTACGAACATGTGATACTGACTTTACTGTAAATATTGGAACTGTCAAATATAAAATATTGGTTTTNGGACTTTACTGTAAATATTGAAACTGTCAAATATAAAATAATTAAATTGGTTTTGTTACGCTGTTTATTGGAACTGATTATAGTTATTTAATTACATTAATTTCTTTGAGGTGTTCGTAAACTGTATTGATTGAATTTATTAATTGAAAATAGCAAGTGATAGCAATTTACTGTGTGACATTGATTCAAAAGTATTTTCTGGGTGGTTATTGTAAATAAATCAGGAAGTTATAATTAATTCAAGATCTCCATCTCTTAAAGAACCTGGCTGAGCCCACTGCCTTTGAGAGAATTGTAAAAACATGTATGTATTTTGTGAATGCAGTTAAATTTTTTAAGTGCAAACATTAACTGAGCAGCCTAATATAGAGCAGCAAGTAAACTTCTCTGAACAGATGCAGTCTTCCATTAACATAAGAAATCAATTTAAACTAAAATGATTATACATACTGAGTAAAGTAATGAAAAAACAGTAAGTTGTACCAGTTGATCTGAGGTTGGCAATCCTTCCTTCTTGCGCCTTTCATTCCAAACCATTTCCTGCAGTTTCATTTCCACACCGTCGTCCAGGTCTTCCAGCCGGCGGGATGCATCTATCGCAGTCAGGTCTATCTTTGGCTCCGTAATCAGAATGGCATCCCACCACCCTTCCACCGTCTTTTCAAGATGTATCTACGGCACGGAGACACACTATTTACATTTACAGCTGGTTTGTTTTTCAATGATCACTTTGAGAGCAACCACTAAGAAATGTCTATAACTGTGCATATTTTAACATAAACACTGAGCGGTACTTGCGGTAGTGCTGACGGTGAATGGGGAGTAGTGGTGTGCCGTACTCTAGCACTCCACTTCACAACTTATGTGTTTGGGTACAACTGATGTTATCTACACGAGAGTGCAAACTGGTTCAAATGACATACAAGTACTAGTTGCAAAGTCGGTGGCAAGTGGCAAGTGGCAATGCTAACGCGTACCCCACACGTGATGCATCCCAGGGTGTAAGATGGGACGTAATGACCAACTAGGCAGGGCTCTCAAAGTACTCAATTAACCATGAGTCAGCTAGTTTCATAACAATCATTGCAGCCTATGCATGACGTCAGCTGACCTGTATTTGTTTGGTGGGCTCCAAGCTCCACAGAGTCTGCGTGTGGTTCACCCTCCAGCAGAGATCTCCGCTCACCAGCGTCTTCCACTCGCTGCCGTCCAGCACGGACACATCGAGGCTGGTCGCCGCGACTGCCATGTGCACGTGCTTGCCCTTCGCGACGTTGTGCGGCACTGGAACCTGCCGCGCACAACACCGTCACTACTACGTCCCACACCAGACATCCACTTCCGCTGCAACTCTGCGGTAGGAGCGGACGAAACACGATGCAGTAAAACAAGTACGACAGCCTTCCCTCACACACACACACACACATGGAATCTGATACGTTGACTGCAAAATACAGTGCAGCACATCTGGCAGCGGCATTTTACATAAATGACTATTGTTCACGTAAAGATTATTAAGATGTGTATAAATAACTTTTTTTTTTTGCCAGCCCTCATCTCTAAATGCACGTAATGAAGACTGAGACAGTGTTCTAATTCGTTTTGAGGTTCGTTTTTTGTAATTTGTATNCGTAAAGATTATTAAGATGTGTATAAATATAATTTACTGACAAACACTTTTTTTTTTTGCCAGCCTTCATCTCTAAATGCACGTAATGAAGACTGAGACAGTGTTCTAATTCGTTTTGAGGTTCGTTTTTTGTAATTTGTATTTTAAAATAAACAGTAATTATTCCCAAAAGTTGTTAGAGAGCCATTCAAAATTTAAAATGAACAAAATAAAACCAATATGATGTGAAATTATTACTAAAAAATTGTGCCATTAGAAGATACCTATTTCAAAAATAATTCAGTAACTTGCTTTGTGAAATAATTAATGTGAGTACAATATACATTTGTTTATTTCTGTAACCTCACTTATACATACATCTATTTAAATGTTTCAAACAGGCAAAACTGATATGGTTGTGATTAGGTTATTTGTATCCAGTACTCTGTCAGCTTCAAAGTTGAGAAAACGCAAAACACGTACGTCATCAATTTACTAGACAAAACGGATCATGATAANACTCTGTCAGCTTCAAAGTTGAGAAAACGCAAAACACGTACGTCATCAATTTACTAGACAAAACGGATCATGATAACATTTTAAAAAGGGTAAATTGGAACACAGCCTACAATAAACATCAGGCAGTACTGCTGTCTGAACNCATTTTAAAAAGGGTAAATTGGAACACAGCCTACAATAAACATCAGGCAGTACTGCTGTCTGAACGACACTGCCTCTACATCTGATATGCACTGTGTAGTCGTAAGCACTTTCATTCCCTAGAACAGTAAACTTAACTTGTCCCAGTCTGAAACACAAACAATGTCGAAGGCTGAATGCTATTATATAGCCTGCAGATGAACAGACTATGAAATTCTTTTGCTCTTTCTGTGGCCGTATCTCTATCTCCCTTCGCCTTGAGCACCATCCCTTATTGTTTGCTACCTTCCTCCTCTTAGATAGGTACCTCTTTGTTGTCCTGGCAGCAGGACAGTAGCCAACCAAGGTACGGGGAGTGAAGACGCGATACCGCCTCCCTCAGCCGGCCGGGNTGTCCTGGCAGCAGGACAGTAGCCAACCAAGGTACGGGGAGTGAAGACGCGATACCGCCTCCCTCAGCCGGCCGGGGGCACCTGGGATGTGATCTGGCCAGGCGACAGTGAAGAGAGAAAGGGGACAGGCAGAGNCTCCCTCAGCCGGCCGGGGGCACCTGGGATGTGATCTGGCCAGGCGACAGTGAAGAGAGAAAGGGGACAGGCAGAGTTCATCAGTGTTGCTGTGTCCTGAGCAAATGCGGTTTACATCAGGACATTAATGGTTTTAGGATATCTTATGGTTGCCTGCGGAAAGGAATGTTTTCTAGATTGATTCTTTGCATCCGGTGTTTTTAAAAAATGAGCCTCGGCCAGGGCAGTTACTGGCTTCGAAACAATTATTGTTAATGCTGTGGTATTTCCCATGCCAACTTCTGCACAATGTTGGAGTAGGTTTGGCAGAGTTTGGGCAGTGCGAGTGGATGGCCTTACAGTTCCTACAGTATGGGCTTTTGTTGAGGTTCAAGCAGGTGTCTCGCGTAGATTCGCCGGCACAGCGTGGACAAATGAACGACGCATGGAATTTTTTTTGCATGGTCAAGGATAAAGCAATTGTGACGTTGAGTCACAACAGGAGGCCATTTCTTATATTTCCTAGGGTGAACAACTGTCATGTTTGGATTGTTTAATTTGACGAGGAGCTGAAGTTTATACTCTTGGGCAGAAACAACACAGAAGAATCTCTGTAGCTGTAACCAGTGTTTGGAGGTGTTGTGTGTATTTATGATATGGGTGGAACTGACAANACACAGAAGAATCTCTGTAGCTGTAACCAGTGTTTGGAGGTGTTGTGTGTATTTATGATATGGGTGGAACTGACAAATATTGAGAATCTGGTAGCAGCAAGCCTCCATTTCCTGCTTCCTGTCTTATGNTTATGATATGGGTGGAACTGACAAATATTGAGAATCTGGTAGCAGCAAGCCTCCATTTCCTGCTTCCTGTCTTATGGGTATTTCTGCCCAATCAAACAACACCTTCTCGGGTTGGTAGATGGTGGTACTGTAAGGGCAGCCTTTGACGTTGTTTGCAGACAGCAGCTNTCAAACAACACCTTCTCGGGTTGGTAGATGGTGGTACTGTAAGGGCAGCCTTTGACGTTGTTTGCAGACAGCAGCTGAAACAACGTGAAAGCCGTTACATGCAACTGAGATGGTGTATCTGGTGGTACTTAAAACACACAGTTTCTGCACCAGCAAACTGTATTAGCTGGCGGCAGGAACCACGAGCCTGAACTCTGGTGATTTGCCCTGTTTGGCAAGCACAAGACTATGTTGTAGGGGGTTGGCTTGTAGGGCCTGGCTGAATGCTGCAATCGTCAGAGACTTCCCTGAGCAAGCCATGCTGGTTTGTAACCGGAGTTGAAGGAGTCACCTCTAGCGACGATGTGCAAGGGCATTTCCTCTCCACTGACGATCACACAACTCTAAAGAGTCACCGATATGGGCTTCCAATCGCTCTTCTTTACTCCACAGTTTCTTTTGCCTTGCACTGAGTCGGTCATGCACGAGTATAGTTCACCAGCACTTGGTTCTCAAGCTCCATACCTTCAGTTCTGTACTCCGTCACTGTTTGGGAAGCTGTTGCAGTGTTGTCGACTATAGTCGTGGTGCCGTCCCCAGACACCAGCACTACATCGGCGGGGATGTTCAAGGTAAACACCAGGTTACATTGAACACTTGGAGCACTGGTGCCAGACANACCAGCACTACATCGGCGGGGATGTTCAAGGTAAACACCAGGTTACATTGAACACTTGGAGCACTGGTGCCAGACATTGAACCCCCAATCGACTCCAAACCCCAGGGGGAAGAAGAAAAGGAGTGGGAATGGGACACAACTGAAATGAGTACAGTGANCCCCCAATCGACTCCAAACCCCAGGGGGAAGAAGAAAAGGAGTGGGAATGGGACACAACTGAAATGAGTACAGTGAGTGCATGTGCTTTGTTCTGTGTAATCTCCTCACTGCAGATTGCAGTGGCCACTAACCCAAGGAAGCTAGGCTCAACCAGGCGCTTACACATGGCCAGCCTCTGTGCTTATGGTGTAGGTGCAGAGAATCTCAATGCTCTCATAGATTCCTAAAAAAAACTGCACTACCAAGTCCTAGAAGAAGGGAAAAACAGAAGCAAATTGCTGTCTTGCATGGCTTACATGTGGTAGATGGTTGCCTAGTAGCCGGCATTGTGTCCTCCCTCTAGTTACTCAACCTTTTACCATGGGAGGATCTACTGCTGGTGACCAGTCCTCCAGGAAGAAAAAGTGGTGAGCCGTACTGCCCACTCCAGTGATGCCCAGAGAANATCTACTGCTGGTGACCAGTCCTCCAGGAAGAAAAAGTGGTGAGCCGTACTGCCCACTCCAGTGATGCCCAGAGAAGCAGCACTACCGCTGGTAGCCAGGTGCCCTGCTGAAGCGAGGAATGTTTCCCGGATGGAGGGTGCTGTTACCCCTAAGGGGAGGGAAGGCATCTGTCTCATCCTATCACAAGTGAAAAATGTGCCAGACGATGCCACTGGTTGGTAGAAAAAGGTCTCCTAGAGGACAAAAGGGGCGGGAACGTAATACCGTGACCTCCATTCTCACTTTATTTCACCCTCATCAGCTCTCAAGACCTCGTTGTTAAGAGCCGCCCAAATCACTCAACTCAACTCAACTCGACTCAACTGTCTCGCCTTCTTCCCTAAGAGCCTAGATAAGTTGTACTAATGCTGGTAACCAGACATCGAGACTGAGGAAGACAGTAATTCCCTGGTGTAAAGGCTGAAGGGATAGAGGTGAAAATAGTATGAGTATGAGGTCAGCTATGAGTTGAAGGTGGAGAATTGAGTAAATGGGTTTATTACTAAACTTGCATTGGCCAACCTGTGCCCAGAGCACCTGAAGGGCAAGGTAACCCAGACTGCCCAGTGAGCGCGAAAGATAAGCAGAGAGTGCAGGGCAATGATGATCTCTTTAGAGCAAGAAGCTAGGCGCTCCCAGTACGGTGAAGCAACTCCCTAACAGACGAGGGCTGTAGCACGAGAGTCGAATTATACTTGCGTCGAACACAGATCTTGCAGGTTTCATGGTCNCCCTAACAGACGAGGGCTGTAGCACGAGAGTCGAATTATACTTGCGTCGAACACAGATCTTGCAGGTTTCATGGTCTTGTGTATAGCTCACGGCATAAGCTGGCGAGCCTCAAGCTGACAACACACTCTGACCCGTCTTTTTTGACGGGGCTGAGGGCAGCACAGCGTAGCGCAGCACACATTTATACCCTGCTGGCCGGGAATGAACGAGCGGAGAGAGCATTGTAGGTGTGGCCAGGATTCAGGTGGCGGCGTGCCTACATATCGCTAGACACGTCCTTCATAGAGGTCACAGAGATGACACTGCTTGTGATTGTGGCAGCATGGCATGGCAAGAAGACGCGTGCAACTGAGCCGGACGCTTAATGGGTTCAAAGATGTTACCTGTGACGCATCAATCTCAACGTCTCTTTCATTTGCAAATTGCAAATTTNGCTTAATGGGTTCAAAGATGTTACCTGTGACGCATCAATCTCAACGTCTCTTTCATTTGCAAATTGCAAATTTTAGACAAAATGATTTGCAGTAAAATTCTTTATTCAAATAACTTTCATGGTTCCCAGAAAAAGGGTTGTTATTTTGAAGAGGTTCACTATTCCAGAGGTCTTATAAATGAGAGTTAACTATATTTACATCAAATAAAACACTTCAATTTAATATTTTACTGAATGAAAATTAACTGTATATATGCTTTATCATTTGTACGACATTTTGAAAATCACTTAAATTTTTGATGAAACAGCAGAGAAAGAAATTCCAAAATCATGGCGTCATGACGAACTGAAATCACTGTGAAATTGGAGTACCAGGTGGCTTCTTAAGCTTGCTTCTTTTCAACATGCACGGAAAGGACTCGGCTGTTAGCAAAGGCCATTGTCGAGTCTCTGAAGATGTAAAGGCAGGGTCTGCGAACCGAAGATGGACAAGGTAGCTCCGAACTCTGTAATACACGTACGTCTGCAGATGGGAGATGTCCTGTTATGTGAAGTGATGTTAGGACATCTACAGAAAATATGAGATTTGTCTACCTGTAACACCCCAACTGCACGACACGAGGCCTTAGCATACAAAATACCACAACATAGGCAACATTGAGAAGTGCCTGGGATATTCCCTGGAGCAGTTGTCTTCATATGAGGGTTGCTCTAGCCACACGCAGGCATTAGAAATGAAGTTGGCTTCACTGTCCCAGTATAAAGCAACCTCCTAATGGGCCGGTTGGAAGGCATCCAAAGCTTCTCGCAAGTCAACTACAAGGCTACAAACAGCTAAAACTAGAGCTGTGACGATTCACAAAATTATACCAATGTGCTGCATCACCGATTTGCTAATTCTGTAATGAAGATTCATTAAAGTGCTGCCAATGTGTGAAAANTTATACCAATGTGCTGCATCACCGATTTGCTAATTCTGTAATGAAGATTCATTAAAGTGCTGCCAATGTGTGAAAAATTTTTTTTTGCTTATATTTAAGTTGAATTTAGGTTACTACTATACTCACACGATGGTATGGTTGAGGTGCAGCACNATTTTTTTTTGCTTATATTTAAGTTGAATTTAGGTTACTACTATACTCACACGATGGTATGGTTGAGGTGCAGCACAATTAAAAACAAATTTTAACTTATTTTAGTTTACAGAGTTCAAAAAGTAAATAGAGTAATGCCATGTAAGATCAAGCGAAGACAAAAATAGTGTGCCCATATTTATAAAAAAACTTGTAAACACAGAAAACAGTACGCAAGCATAAAGGTTGTTTACATATATTTTGTTGCTGTTGACAGTCAAGTGATAGGCTTGAAATAAAAATGGTGGCTTGCNGCATAAAGGTTGTTTACATATATTTTGTTGCTGTTGACAGTCAAGTGATAGGCTTGAAATAAAAATGGTGGCTTGCATCTGCCATAAACAGGATTAATGTTATTTAAAGAACAACATCAACAGCCCCCCCCCCCCACACACACAAATTGTAGGTCAATTAATGATTTGTGCTCTGATGCTTTGCTACACGTTTAGGTTGGTATAAAAATATTTGTTTACGAACAGGAAGATTTAAAATTAACGCTAGTCACAGAAATAATTTTTAACATGAAAATGTTACAAATGAGCTGGTAAATACAGTAGAACCTTTATTATTTTTATAATTAATCTGTGGGAAAGCATTTTATAACTAAAATACCTGTATAGATAGTTTACCCAAGAGACCATAATAAAAAACTGATGCATGTTGAGAAGTAATGCACGCAGACTCGATCTCCGTCCAGATGTNTTACCCAAGAGACCATAATAAAAAACTGATGCATGTTGAGAAGTAATGCACGCAGACTCGATCTCCGTCCAGATGTCAACATCTAGTTTGCTGTGTGGGTGGGTGCAATATTTCACAGCAAATAATAGCATAATCTGCAGATGGAAACTTGAAAATAGCTGTGTTGAGAAAAGAAAGGCTAAGGGAAGGTAAACTGTACCCACTCGCCTACACATTTTGTTGGTGGGTAGGGCTGTAAAATCCCCCCTTNGAAAGGCTAAGGGAAGGTAACTGTACCCACTCGCCTACACATTTTGTTGGTGGGTAGGGCTGTAAAATCCCCCCTTCCCCCAGCTGCTTCTTTGGTTCTCCTGAGCTCCTAAGACCGACCAACATGAAGCTGGTAGATTGTTATTTCACAGCAGGGTGATGCTTGCGACAAAAACTGCAAACTTTGTTTGGAAAAACAGTGGAAGTTGAGCATCTTATCGACTGATGCTTTTCTTTCCAGATGATGTGTACTGGTGGTGAGGTAGTGACAGGTTGCTTCACTGCGTGGGAAGACTTTCAATGTTCACANTGTGTACTGGTGGTGAGGTAGTGACAGGTTGCTTCACTGCGTGGGAAGACTTTCAATGTTCACAAAGGCAAGACTTATAGACTGCAGAATAACTCAGAAATACTGCAACACGTTATGTTTGTCAAGTTGGCTGCAGTTCCTACATTGGTAGAAGCACCAATTGAGTCAACATCAGAAAATTTGGCGTAAGCCGATTCGAATCCGCACGGCTCCGGCTGGCAAGTATGAATCNACCAATTGAGTCAACATCAGAAAATTTGGCGTAAGCCGATTCGAATCCGCACGGCTCCGGCTGGCAAGTATGAATCATTCTCACGTGACTTCTGTTCGAATTGGAGAAATGTGCACTATTGCAAAAACTGCAAAAAGNTGGCAAGTATGAATCATTCTCACGTGACTTCTGTTCGAATTGGAGAAATGTGCACTATTGCAAAAACTGCAAAAAGAAGAGGTGATTTTGCCATGAAAACATTAAGGAGACCATCATAAGGTTATATGATTTGCTATTTTGTCGACGACACATGAACAGTTTTGGTATTGAATAGGGCTGACCNAGACCATCATAAGGTTATATGATTTGCTATTTTGTCGACGACACATGAACAGTTTTGGTATTGAATAGGGCTGACCCATGTCTTGATGCTGCCACCTTCTGAGCAAGCCTTTTAAAAGTGTACAAATAATTCAACAAATGAATAAATAAATGCTTNGTCTTGATGCTGCCACCTTCTGAGCAAGCCTTTTAAAAGTGTACAAATAATTCAACAAATGAATAAATAAATGCTTGTTTGTAAAGAATGCATAGCAAAATTTCCCATGTTAACACAGAAGATTCCATTTCTGCTATATTTCTAGTCACTGATGCAGTTTGTTGTAGCAAAGTGAGCGATNCCATGTTAACACAGAAGATTCCATTTCTGCTATATTTCTAGTCACTGATGCAGTTTGTTGTAGCAAAGTGAGCGATTCACAGGAACCTGTAGGTGCTTCGAGATTCAATGTGCAAAGAAACCATTTTTTATTTAAATACCAATTTAAGGACACCCTCCATACAATGTTGCAATTCATGTCAGGCAAACACACAGACTAACATCACACTTAACAGATCACAACAAAGATTTCCACAACAGATAATTTTTTGACTGAGAATGAGAACATTTTGACTGGTGTTAAGTCCAAGTGACTGAACAAGCCTGAGAAGGTNCAGATAATTTTTTGACTGAGAATGAGAACATTTTGACTGGTGTTAAGTCCAAGTGACTGAACAAGCCTGAGAAGGTCACTCAGCTTTCAATACCTTCACTCAACTGCAACACAAAGATCTCTGGAACTACTAGATTCACCATCCACATTTTGGTAACTGCTAATTGTAGGGCTCGCTGCTTGTCCTTGACTGATTCTATGACCATTACAATAATAACACAGAAGCCAACCAACCAAAGTACCACAGAACTATGTACGTATGTAAGTCATGTTATAGGACATTTATGGTAAAGAGAGCACTTTTGAAAGCCTCCTATTTTGTATCCTTNTGTATGTATGTAAGTCATGTTATAGGACATTTATGGTAAAGAGAGCACTTTTGAAAGCCTCCTATTTTGTATCCTTCTGCCACATGTAAAATTTACTCTGCCAAGTGATCAACGGCTTTATTCGTGCGTCAGTCAAGCGGAAACGAAAATTGGTAAGAAACACAAACGTGTTAGTACTAACATGCNCAACGGCTTTATTCGTGCGTCAGTCAAGCGGAAACGAAAATTGGTAAGAAACACAAACGTGTTAGTACTAACATGCCAGTTCGTACTCTAATGTGTATAATGCAAAAACTACTAGATGTGCAGTTAACAGTAATTTTTTTTAAAGTTTGATTTCAAAAGTGTTTACTTTTGAAGTGGATTTAGTAAGGCAGGTAAAGACAGAAAGNGTAATTTTTTTTAAAGTTTGATTTCAAAAGTGTTTACTTTTGAAGTGGATTTAGTAAGGCAGGTAAAGACAGAAAGTGGTGGGAAGGTACCTACAATTGCAAGTCAAACCTGTGATTACTACCTAAAACTTATTAACTGTATGAGGTTGGTGGCATAACAAAGTGAGAATGCATGAATGACAAGAACAAAGTAACACATTATTGCACACAACTCATACTACATATCTGAATCCTATATAGGACTAATATACATGGTTTGCNAACAAAGTAACACATTATTGCACACAACTCATACTACATATCTGAATCCTATATAGGACTAATATACATGGTTTGCCACACATTACAAATAAATAAATAATAGTAAAGTAAATAACTAGAGAACCATTTCCTCATTGTCCATGAGCTTGCTANCACACATTACAAATAAATAAATAATAGTAAAGTAAATAACTAGAGAACCATTTCCTCATTGTCCATGAGCTTGCTACACGAGAGCGCATGAACGATGCAGGAGACCTGGACAAGCAACACACTATTAATTAACAAACACTACCATACATTGGGCAAAAAGAACAATAATAATGTCCAACCTCAAGAAGTGAGAATACAGTGAAACTTCCCTTAACGAACACTTCTCAAAAGCGGACAACTCTCTTGAGCGGACAGATTCTGATTCCCTGGCATAGTCCCATTCATTTCTTCATATTAAATTCTTCTATAAAGCGGACACTCCCTATGACGGACGCGGACAGCTCTTTCGTGTATATTCGAACACAAGNATATTAAATTCTTCTATAAAGCGGACACTCCCTATGACGGACGCGGACAGCTCTTTCGTGTATATTCGAACACAAGAAATCTCCCAAAAGCGGACAGCAGCCTCCCGGAAAGGAATGTTTTCTGAGAAAAGCCTTCTCCCCTATGTTTGGTTNAAATCTCCCAAAAGCGGACAGCAGCCTCCCGGAAAGGAATGTTTTCTGAGAAAAGCCTTCTCCCCTATGTTTGGTTTGCCTTCCACCAACATCCTTTGTCTCAAATTCCTAGATTTCAATTGCGCCATACTGTACAAAAATGTTTACCTCTTCAGTTTGTTTCCGATTTTCGAGCGATAAACACAGCTCTAATATGCCTCCCCGTGTGCGTTTGANTTCAGTTTGTTTCCGATTTTCGAGCGATAAACACAGCTCTAATATGCCTCCCCGTGTGCGTTTGACACTTAAAGAGAAAGTGGAAATAATTAAAGCCAGTGGACGTGAAAAACTAAGTGTGCGATACTGCGCTGCAAAATTCAAAATAGGAAAGACTCAGGTGAGTGAGATTATCAAAAATAAAAAGGAACTTTTAGATAGATTCAGAAATCACGGAAATGACGAATCCGTAGATCATTTCCAAAAACGGCCGGTTTGAGCATTGACGATGCAGTTTTCAAATGGTTTTGCCGTGCTCGGGCTGCAAACATTCCACTTTCCGGTCGAGAAAAGGCCTTAGAAGTTGCAAAAATTTAGGTCAAATGGATTTTAAAGCCTCTGTAGGATGGCTCGACAAATTCAAATCACGGCATAAGATATCTTATAAAACCATTAGTGGAGAAGGGGCCTCAGTAGACACAGAAGTAGTACAAAATTGGACAGAGAAGCTTCAACAATATTGCGTTGGTTTTGAACCCAGAAACATTTATAACTGCGATGAGACAAAAACATTTATAACTGCGATGAGACCGCCTTATTTTTANGTTTTGAACCCAGAAACATTTATAACTGCGATGAGACAAAAACATTTATAACTGCGATGAGACCGCCTTATTTTTAGAGCACTTCCGGATAAAGCCATGCAGTTGAAAAATGAGCGTTGTCAAGGAGGAAAAGTTTCAAAGGAGCATTGAACTTTGCTCTTATGCACAAATATGCTTGGTGAATTTGAAAACCCTCTGGTCATAGGAAAGGCAAAAAATCCTCGGTGTTTCAAAGGTATCAATATCAATTTGTTGCATGTGGATTGGCATTCTAATTCTAAGGCGTGGATGACCAGAAATGTTATGAACATTTGGTTGACGAAATTGAACAACAAAATAATTCTACAAAATCAAAAAATAATTTTATTTATGGATAACGCAGCCTCCCATCCCAATACAAATTTCAGCAATGTGGAAATTGTATTCCTCCCACCGAATACAACTGCTACATGCCAACCTTTGGACCAAGGGATTATAAAGAACTTCAAAACTCACTATAGAAAGTGTGTTTTGAAGCACCTGTTGGCCAACATGGACAATGCGACATCGTCAAGTGATCTTGCAAAGAAAATTAACATCCTGGATGCGATTCACTGGATAACGTCCTCCGTGAAAAAAATAAGCAAAGAAACTGTGTTACATTGCTTCATAAAGTCGGGATTCGTAAATTCCAGCGATGAAGCCGCAAATCCACAAGATGTTGATGACGATGGAGAACTTCAAGACCTGCTAACATCATACGACCCGACGAGCGAAACAACGTACGCCGACATAGATGGAAGTCTGGTCACAGAAAATAATTCTCTGAATGTTGCAGATATTATTCGTGAAGGTAATCATACAGTTATACGTACACATATGTAATAATGTTTTTGTCTTCAAAAAAAATTAATTTTTCATTTATTTACATTCCAGAGGAAAGCCTAAATGACGAAGAAATTTTACGAGAGTCAGAAGTGGAGGACGATGACCCACCGATGAAGGCTGAAGAAGTCTTGATACAAATTAAGCGGGTCAAAAAAATTTTTATTTCAAACAGTGACGCTGAGGGACTCGACTTAGCATTGAAGATTCAGTCAAATGTTGAAAATAAAATTCTTATTAAAAGAAAAAATCAATAAAAAATAACAGACTTTTTTAAATGGTTATTTCTGTCATAAATTTTATTGCTTCATAAATATTTTTAATTGTTTTTATACATTTTTAAGATAATTTACGTATGTAATATGTACTACATACAGTAGTTGTTTTCTGTGCTCTGTGTTATGAAATAAATTGCCTTTTGCACGTAAATATGTACATAATTTATTATTTACCTATGGCACATCTTGTATGTATGTATGTATGTATGTATGTATGTATGTATGTATGTACAATTTAAAACATTATTTTCATTTTTCTCCCAAAAGCGGACACTTCTAAATAGCGGACAATATTTAATTCCCCAAGGGTGTCCGTTAGAGGGAAGTTTCACTGTATTGTATTCAATGACTTCACTCAACTACGTTTAATAATAGCAAGAGGACAATGATGAATTGAACCATTTAAATTCCAAAAGTGCTGCTATGTAATCCGTGTTGTCAACGACGAAGAACCTTGTGACCGGATTACAGTTGACTAACGCTGTAACATGGTAGGAAATTCAAGTGAGTTTGTATGGTCTCGTGGCCAAAGAACGAGGTGTGATGTTGCACCATAATATATGAGGGAGGGAGGTAAAGACTGTTTTGTCTTGTGTTTTACATTAACAAAATCAGAAATAAAGAAATGGTACATGTGCTTACTATAATGTCCAAATCTGTGATAGACTGTGCCCAACAATAGTTTTCTCTGACTGCTCCGTTGTAGCACTTGCTGTCCTCTGCGTAGTACCTGCAACAACAACACAAGAATATCTTAAATGNTCTCTGACTGCTCCGTTGTAGCACTTGCTGTCCTCTGCGTAGTACCTGCAACAACAACACAAGAATATCTTAAATGTACCGAAACACACAAGACGAACAAACAGATGTAGAGTAGAAACTACGCACATTCAGGTATCACGGAGCCCGTCATCAATAAAATGCACAAACAACAGGGACAGGTAGTCCTACTCTAATGTCGCTTGCTTTAAATATTCCATCATGTCATGAATAATGTTCATTAATATGAGTTAGGCTACAAATGACTGCAACAAAGTTTTATTTGGATCGTACACTTCTTGTAATNAATAATGTTCATTAATATGAGTTAGGCTACAAATGACTGCAACAAAGTTTTATTTGGATCGTACACTTCTTGTAATCTAAACTTTGAGACAGTCAGAACAACACCAGCCTGTTGCTTGGCTACTGCGGAGCAAAACATCAGCAGAACTACATTTCCCAGCACATAGCCTGTTTATAACACCTGCACAACTAATAAAGGTACAACTCTGGTGTGTTCTGGCAGTTGTGCACCAAACTGACACAACACGTCGAGGAGCAAGTGGAAAACAGCAGCTACTGTGCCAACGAGATGAAGGGCAGTTATGTTCTAGCTACCGATTCTCACACTTTACAACTGGTGTTTTATGTNGCTACTGTGCCAACGAGATGAAGGGCAGTTATGTTCTAGCTACCGATTCTCACACTTTACAACTGGTGTTTTATGTTTACGGCAGACAATTTGTGTCACCAAAAAATTCCCTACAAAACTTGTAAAATTATTTGTATTGCAAATGATAATTATACAATCATGTGGAATTCCCCGTGGTAATTATATTTATTAATGAGCTGTTTTGAGCACTCCTCAACAGTGACAAGTCTGTGGTAGGGGAACACTAGACATTTNAATTATATTTATTAATGAGCTGTTTTGAGCACTCCTCAACAGTGACAAGTCTGTGGTAGGGGAACACTAGACATTTAGGACAGGAGAAGAAATCAGACACGGCCTGTAGTAAAGAACCATCCCCAGGATTCGCACAGAGCAATTTCAGAAAACCATGAACAACTGAAATGAGGATGACCAAACCAACATTCAAAGCCAGGTCATTCAGAATGGGAGTTCAGTGTTTTACCACTATGCCAACTGCATCAGTTAACTACACCACCTCGCTCAGTTAACTACACCACCTCGCTCAGTTGACTGCGCCACATAGCTCAGTTGACTACGCCACCTTGCTTAGTTGACTGCGCCACCTCGCTCAGTTGACTGCACCACCTCGCTCAGTTGACTGCACCACCTCGCTCCGTTGACTGCGCCACCTCTCTCAGTTGACTGCGCCACCTCGCTCAGTTGACTGCGCCACCTNACTATGCCAACTGCATCAGTTAACTACACCACCTCGCTCAGTTAACTACACCACCTCGCTCAGTTGACTGCGCCACATAGCTCAGTTGACTACGCCACCTTGCTTAGTTGACTGCGCCACCTCGCTCAGTTGACTGCACCACCTCGCTCAGTTGACTGCACCACCTCGCTCCGTTGACTGCGCCACCTCTCTCAGTTGACTGCGCCACCTCGCTCAGTTGACTGCGCCACCTTGCTCAGTTGACTGCGCCACCTTGCTTAGTTGACTGCGCCACCTCGCTCAGTTGACTGCACCACCTCGCTCAGTTGACTGTGCCACCTCGCTCAGTTGACTACGCCACTTTGCTTAGTTGACTGCGCCACCTCGGAGTCAACTGATGCGGTGGAACGAATCAACTGACGCTGTGGTCACTCAATTAACTGTGCCACCTCACTCAATTAACTGTGCCACCTTGCTCAGTTGACTACGCCACTTTGCTTAGTTGACTGCGCCACCTAGCTCAGTTGACTGCGCCACCTCGCTCAGTTGACTACGCCACCTTGCTTAGTTGACTGCGACACCTCACTCAATTAACTGTGCCACCTCACTCAATTAACTGTGCCACCTTGCTCAGTTGACTACGCCACTTTGCTTAGTTGACTGCGCCACCTAGCTCAGTTGACTGCGCCACCTCGCTCAGTTGACTGCGTCACCTCTCTCAGTTGACTGTGCCACCTCTCTCAGTTGACTGCGCCACCTCGCTCAGTTGACTGCGTCACCTCTCTCAGTTGACTGTGCCACCTCTCTCAGTTGACTGCGCCACCTCGCTCAGTTGACTATGCCACTTTGCTTAGTTGACTGTGCCACCTCTCTCAGTTGACTGCGCCACCTCGCTCAGTTGACTGCGCCACGTTGCTCAGTTGACTGCGCCACCTCGCTCAGTTGACTGCGCCACCTCGCTCAGTTGACTGCGCCACCTCGCTCAGTTGACTGCGCCACCTCGCTCAGTTGACTGTGCCACCTCTCTCAGTTGACTGCGCCACCTCGCTCAGTTGACTATGCCACTTTGCTTAGTTGACTGTGCCACCTCTCTCAGTTGACTGCGCCACCTCGCTCAGTTGACTGCGCCACGTCTCTCAGTTGACTGCGCCACCTCGCTCAGTTAACTACACCACCTCGGAGTCAACTGACGCGGTGGTCGCTCAGTTAACTACACCACCTCGCTCAGTTGACTGCGCCACCTCGCTCAGTTGACTGCACCACATAGCTCAGTTGACTGCGCCACCTCTCTGTCAACTGACGCGGTGGAGCGAGTCAATTGATGTGGTGGAGCGAGTGTTGACTGCGCCACCTCGCTCAGTTAACTACACCACCTCGCTCAGTTGACTGCGCCACCCATCATTGAGGACTGTGCTATGTAGCATGCACCAATGCTAGATTCAAAATACTCCTTTGAAGAGTGGCACTGGTGAGTTGGTATTTCCTGTAATGTATTTTAGTACATTCAACCTTCAACTATGGGGAAGTAACAACATTTAATGGCAAACCATGTGCACTGCTATTTCTTTTGAATATTTGCATGAGCTCTTTACTTGTTGAGTTTATATTTCACACCAGGTACTTCGGCACACCTGGTTGAACATAAAATTTTGGAAATGGCACACAACACTACAAGAATAATGCTGCCACTTAAATTAAAGACGCCTCTTTATAAAAAGTTGAGGTGCCCTTCTATAATATTGTTTGCATGACAAAGGTGGTGGTGATTAGTTGAAAAGTTAATGAAATATGCCACTTAGTTTTAGATTTCAAATCACATCTTTCAATACAGCACACCTAAGAGATTTGTCAATTAGTGTGTTTAGTACACATGCTAAGAACTGTTAGCATGTCAAGGAAAGTTCAAATTGGTTTAACTGCGTTAAGAGATATGACGTGCAACAGGCAACCCTTTTTAAAATAAGTAACTTATTAATTTAAAATTACTTAACTCATGCTGTTTGTAGCATACTGCTCGTATATGTAAAATGTGTTAATATAATTTNTTATTAATTTAAAATTACTTAACTCATGCTGTTTGTAGCATACTGCTCGTATATGTAAAATGTGTTAATATAATTTAGGTAGTTTCTCAATTCTATTAAAATGGTTTATATTCAAGGAATACTATATCACAAAATGATGGACAAAGAACTACAAATAAATGAATAATGAAGTGAGTATTATCAGCATAATNTTATTAATTTAAAATTACTTAACTCATGCTGTTTGTAGCATACTGCTCGTATATGTAAAATGTGTTAATATAATTCAGGTAGTTTCTCAATTCTATTAAAATGGTTTATATTCCAGGAATACTATATCACAAAATGATGGACAAAGAACTACAAATAAATGAATAATGAAGTGAGTATTATCAGCATAATTAGTTAAATTTTAAAGTGGACTACCTCATAACTTAAATGCCAATGGTAACTGGTTCAACATACTGTGAGATATGATGCAAGAAGTTCAGTTTTTCAGGTGATGCTATTTTACTAAATAGCAATCAAAAGAATTGGAGTTTTTAATTTTCACAACAGATATTGCCAACACGCTGAGCTTGGTTTCATGTTCGTCTGACTGTTCAGCAGATATGGCATACTAACCTAAAATACTTATACGGCCCCCAGATAAAAAATAACTCATCCACTAAGATCCTACATTCTTAAAATTGTACGAGTTTGTGGTTGCAAAATTTGGCTGCAATCAGTTGATTGACTAGCTGCCAGAATATAACGTAAGGTTTATTTTGTTAGCTGGTATTATCTTCCAAAATGGTGGGCAAAATCGGCTGAGCATTACTCAATGCATTCCTCTCACCAAGTACAACCAGCATACCAAATTTGGTGGAAATATGTCTGTTATGGATTCTTAGGTAAAAGAGTTGTAATTATGCTTGGATTTGTACTCACCGATTCGCGTGGGGATATAAAAGTAGTCTCCTTCTCGACAAAGAAGGATCAGTGGATTTCAAGATGGCGGTGCAGTAAGTTCAGGGATGTCTAAGCTCATGGATTATTTTTCTTAAAAGTGTATCCTATGTGTTTTCTAAACGTTTTTGGTCCACCGAGGCTGGATATTCTAATGCCTCGTGAGCTTGTAATAATTAATAGATGTGTTTTGTTCTCGTTTGGCACGTACTGTGCAATCACGATACCATGCACGTGTGACAAAACTGCTGGCGCCGGTGTAGAATCCACTCAGGTCTCATCATTTTTCGGAAGAAATAAAGAAATTCCCTGTTCTCTCCACGTTTCAGTTAGTGTTTCAACCAATTTAATTGTCGTTTTTGTGTACGGCATTGGTTATTGTGATCACGCGCTTAGTTTTATAGTGGCCCTGTGGGTGAGTAATCATATTTGTCACGTTTCTTGTGCTGTGTTTTTTTTTTGCCTTCATGTGTCACCATTAGTTTTGAGAAAATGGTTGTTTTTCCTGGGGAAAATAACAGCGCACAACCTCTTTTCAGATTTATTGATCATTGACGCTGTAGTTCTTTGTTTAATGTCTAGCTCAAACTGATTTCCTAGTTGATGTGTAACTTGTTTTTTCTCTCTCTCTCTCTCTCTCTCTCTCTCTCTCTCTCTATNAATAGCAATCAAAAGAATTGGAGTTTTTAATTTTCACAACAGATATTGCCAACACGCTGAGCTTGGTTTCATGTTCAGCAGATATGGCATACTAACCTAAAATACTTATACGGCCCCCAGATAAAAAATAACTCATCCACTAAGATCCTACATTCTTAAAATTGTACGAGTTTGTGGTTGCAAAATTTGGCTGCAATCAGTTGATTGACTAGCTGCCAGAATATAACGTAAGGTTTATTTTGTTAGCTGGTATTATCTTCCAAAATGGTGGGCAAAATCGGCTGAGCATTACTCAATGCATTCCTCTCACCAAGTACAACCAGCATACCAAATTTGGTGGAAATATGTCTGTTATGGATTCTTAGGTAAAAGAGTTGTAATTATGCTTGGATTTGTACTCACCGATTCGCGTGGGGATATAAAAGTAGTCTCCTTCTCGACAAAGAAGGATCAGTGGATTTCAAGATGGCGGTGCAGTAAGTTCAGGGATGTCTAAGCTCATGGATTATTTTTCTTAAAAGTGTATCCTATGTGTTTNCAAGATGGCGGTGCAGTAAGTTCAGGGATGTCTAAGCTCATGGATTATTTTTCTTAAAAGTGTATCCTATGTGTTTTCTAAACGTTTTTGGTCCACCGAGGCTGGATATTCTAATGCCTCGTGAGCTCGTAATAATTAATAGATGTGTTTTGTTCTCGTACTGTGCAATCACGATACCATGCACGTGTGACAAAACTGCTGGCGCCGGTGTAGGATCCGCTCAGGTCTCATCATTTTTCGGAAGAAATAAAGAAATTCCCTGCTCTCTCCACGCTTCAGTTAGTGTTTCAACCAATTTAATTGTCGTTTTTGTGTACGGCATTGGTTATTGTGATCACGCGCTTAGTTTTATAGTGGCCCTGTGGGTGAGTAATCATATTTGTCACGTTTCTTGTGCTGTGTTTTTTTTTTGCCTTCATGTGTTACCATTAGTTTTGAGAAAATGGTTGTTTTTCCTGGGGAAAATAACAGCGCACAACCTCTTTTCAGATTTATTGATCATTGACGCTGTAGTTCTTTGTTTAATGTCTAGATCAAACTGATTTCCTAGTTGATGTGTAACTTGTTTTTTCTCTCTCTCTCTCTCTCTCTCTCTCTCTCTCTCTCTCTCTCTCTCTCTCTCTCTATATATATATATATATATATATATATATATATAAATGGGTCCAAGACGTTTTTATTGAAAATTAAGCTGTAGGAAGCAAAATGAAAACACATCAATAAATGAGTACAAACACTACTCAGGGTTAGTGTTGATTGTTCATGAGATGAATGCTTTTAATGAACAGCTTGAGGTGGTTGATAGGACTGTCAGTCTCTGTGTAACGAGTCCCTTCAGTTGGATCTGCTCCCAAAGAATTTTATGAAAATATTTTCACCACCAATCATGAAAATTTCTTCACGAATATCTGACCTTCGTGTGCTTTGAACTAATTGCTCTCCATGCATGTTGTTCACACACCTCCATCTGCTACTGTTACCGTCCCAACTTCGAATATTAAGCTTCCAAAAATTAATTTGCCCTCATTTGAAGGTCATGGGGAGGAATGGCCTATGTTCTCGCAGTTGTAGCAGGCCACACACAAAATAAGTCTTACGCAGATGCGAAAAAATACCAGTACTTGTTGAGATGTCTCAAAGGAGAGACGTTGCTGTAAAAAATCTCCCTATTACAGCTGAAAATTATCCTTTAGCTTGGGAATTGCTGACATCCCGTTACCAGAACGTATACACTATTCATGGTAAAGTGAGCACTTTTGAAAGCCCTTTCATTTGGAGTAATGGTCAATGAATATATTTTATTTAAGCATTTGACGTTAACTTTTGAGTGTAGTGGAATACCTGTATTACACTCTGTGTTTATTACTTACATGGCGATATTTACTTAAAAAGGTGGTTGGTAATATGATGAAAAAATGGCTAAAAGGGAAAAGTAACTAGGGCCTCAAAAGTGCTCACTTTACCGTGAACAGTATATAAGAAAGCTCACTACACACTGTGTAAACAGGAGCCTTGATTTTCATCCTGTCAACTCTGTAAATCACCACAAAATCACACATTTTGTAAATACTTTAANGTAAACAGGAGCCTTGATTTTCATCCTGTCAACTCTGTAAATCACCACAAAATCACACATTTTGTAAATACTTTAATGAAAATCCTTGGGCATTGGAGGCATTGGGCTACAACAAAACCGAAGAAAATCTAGTTTTAACAACAGTTTTGATGCAGATATTGAATGTAGGACTGCGCACCAAGTTCTAAAACTCACGTAAAGCAAGTNAGTTTTAACAACAGTTTTGATGCAGATATTGAATGTAGGACTGCGCACCAAGTTCTAAAACTCACGTAAAGCAAGTGCTCACGCATTACCTAAAGTTACAGAGCTAATTGATTTCTTACAAGTAAGTGGAACCAACATGGATTGTGCCATGGATGTTGGAGTAAAGATTAGTGGTGTNAGCTAATTGATTTCTTACAAGTAAGTGGAACCAACATGGATTGTGCCATGGATGTTGGAGTAAAGATTAGTGGTGTTAGTAGCAGTAATAGCATTCAAACCCCTCACAAAGGTACATTGAAACAAGTCTAATAATGCAACTCAGCAATCCGTTTGTTTCCAACTCAGAACCTAAGTCGATCGGAACCTGTGTGATTTATCAACAAACCACTCATTCTATTTGCAAGTGCCCTGAGCTTACTAATGCTTCACCAACTGATGAGNCTGTGTGATTTATCAACAAACCACTCATTCTATTTGCAAGTGCCCTGAGCTTACTAATGCTTCACCAACTGATGAGCAAAAAATTGTTCCCAATAAGAAATTACGTTTCAACTGCCCTGAGAAAGTCAGTTTTCTCATACTATCTTAGTGTCAATAGTGGCATTCCCTACCAAACATTTTGTTCTGTCACAAGTAGCTTGAATCTACGATCCCATGGGTTGGTTGTCACAAGTGGTAGTATGGGCAAAATCTTGTGCAGTTGCTGTGGACTTGAGGGATAGGTTGGGATGACCCCTTGCCATCACCCACCAAGGAAAAGTGGGATCAGTTCATCGACAGGTGAGGCCAACCAGAAGCAATCAGACTCCCACGCTTAATATGCCCCGATGTGGACACTGTGGAAATCCACGATTTCTCTGATGTTTCTGAGAATGTGTATGTAGCTGCTGTTTATTTGAGGAGCATGGATACTCAGGGGAGAGTGTGTGTGCATCCTTAATGGCTAAGTCACGAGTAGCACCACTGAAATAAGTGTGTCTCCCTCGACTGGAGCTTTGTGGTGCCCACCTGCTTGCAAAACTGATTCACTACTGCTGTACTTTCCTGACCCAGTGCTTGAATATCACTGCCATCCATCCTTGGACTGACTTGAGTGCTGCTCTTGGCANTGCTGTACTTTCCTGACCCAGTGCTTGAATATCACTGCCATCCATCCTTGGACTGACTTGAGTGCTGCTCTTGGCAGGATTAAAACCCAGCCGTAGGTGTTGAAGACATTTGTTACCAATAGGGTTTCTAAACTCCAGGACCCGATTCCACCCAAATTTTGGAAACATGTAAGTTCCAAGGACAATCAATCTGATTGTGCCACTCGGGGCATTCTTCCCTATGAGTTTCTTGTGCAGGACTTTTGACGACATGGCCNGACAATCAATCTGATTGTGCCACTCGGGGCATTCTTCCCTATGAGTTTCTTGTGCAGGACTTTTGACGACATGGCCCTCAGTGGTTGGTTAATCCACCTGACCAATGGCCAGTGTCTGCTCTAAATAAATACTCAGATAGTCTTCCAGAGCTGAAATCAACACATGTTCNCCACCTGACCAATGGCCAGTGTCTGCTCTAAATAAATACTCAGATAGTCTTCCAGAGCTGAAATCAACACATGTTCTACTAAACACACATGAAGCTCCAGAGGAGTTGCCTGTCTTGCAACACACTTCATCGTGGCCCCAACTTGCTNTGTTCTACTAAACACACATGAAGCTCCAGAGGAGTTGCCTGTCTTGCAACACACTTCATCGTGGCCCCAACTTGCTTGCATCACGGCATACATAATGTGTTTCATTAAGCACATTCGAAAGCAGGCTAGTATTAGNCGTGGCCCCAACTTGCTTGCATCACGGCATACATAATGTGTTTCATTAAGCACATTCGAAAGCAGGCTAGTATTAGCGGAGCCCTGACCTTGGTGGAACCAGAGCAGGCTGTTTTCGTTGTGTGCAAATGTGTTCGTCGCGTACATTTTCAAGATGACTTGGCATGACTCAAAGACTTAGCATGCAAATAGCGCTTGGCCACTTTTTTGGATGATCATAGTGTGCTCAGGGCAAGCGGTCGATTGTCAATTGTCAACATTGCATTTTTCTGAAAATATTCCATCATACTGCCCAAAGACCATGAAGCTGTTGGAGCTTTGCTAGACTACTACCAAGTGAAGTACCTACGCGCTGCACCTCAACTTTTGCATTTTCCCTTGTCGCAGAAATTCTGGATTCTTTCATCTCGTTCGTCAGTCCGATCTAGTTCCTTCAGATGTGTGCGTTTTTTCCATTGTCGGCCAGTGAACACTCCACCACTGACGGGAAATCAGCCTTCTGAGCATGTCACACCTTCTGGGGTCTTTGAGAGGAGCGGAGTTGACTATGCAGGACCCATCACCATACGGCTTAACAAGCTACGCCGTGGTGCTACCCAGAAGGTATACTTATGTATATTTGTCTGTTTATCCACTAAGACCATCCCCATAGAGGTTATTACTGACCTAACATCTGATAGCTTTATCGCAGCCCTCACACGATTTGTCTCTCACAGAGGTTTGTGTACCTATCTCNTACTGACCTAACATCTGATAGCTTTATCGCAGCCCTCACACGATTTGTCTCTCACAGAGGTTTGTGTACCTATCTCTTTTGTGACTGTGAGATGAACTTTGTGGGTGCTTCAAGGCAGCTACGTAGCTCTGGAAAGCTCCACCTTTGGAAAACTTTGCCTTATCCCCCTCAATCAATCTCCATTTTCTCCCTCCTGCAAGTCCTCATCAGGGAGGGTTGTAGGAAGCAGTCGTACAGTCAGCAAAGTGTCAGGCGAGTTATTGGTAGCCAGATCCTGCTCTTAGAAGAACTAACGATGCTGTCCTGAACTCCAGGCCTCTCACTCCATTGTCATCTGATCTATGCCATGTTGTTGCACTTAGCCCAGACACTTTGTGAACAGCATGAAAGGGTAGTGTTCTGTTGGCAACCAGTTCTGGAAAAGATAGTACAGTGAATACCTAAAACAGTTGCAACCTCGTGGGAAGTGGCAAATTCTGCAACCAGGACTTAATGTGGGAAACCTGGTACTAGCGAGTGAAGAGCGTGTACCACCCCTGGGCTGGTGTTTCACCAGAGTAACCAGACTGCATCCACGGAAGGATGGAGTTGCCCGAGTGGCAGAAGTAGGCACGGGAAAGAGGCTGTCGAGTCGGCCAGTACACAAACGGTATCGACTCCCAGTGCATTGATGTTCTGCATGTGTTTTAATGCTGTACAAAGTGACCTCTGTTTTGTGTTCTATGACTTGTGTTTGAGAGACCTCATTCGGTCTCGGCGGGCGGAATGTTATTTATTCTTAAGTAAAAGTACTGTAATTATGCTCAGACCTTTATTCACCATTTTGCTGATGGATATACAAGTAGTCCCCATCTCAACAAAGAAGGATCAGTGGACTTCAAGATGGCAGCACAGTAAGTTCGAGTGTGTCCAAGCTCATCAATTATTGTTTTTAAAAGTGTATCTGGTGTGTTCTCTAAACAATGTCTAATTGATAAGTACGTAATTCTACCCTAAAAGTATTTCCAAGTCTGCCATTTTGAAAACAAGTGTTTGATACATTTAAATAATTGATGTTTTGGGTGGGTTTAGCACTATCGGCATGTCTCATTTTGTTTCAATAAGCCAAATAATTCCAGAGATGNAATTGATGTTTTGGGTGGGTTTAGCACTATCGGCATGTCTCATTTTGTTTCAATAAGCCAAATAATTCCAGAGATGTAAAATATTTTCCAAAACTTTAAATGGTCACCATCTTGAAAATAAGCATACAGCATGTTTGAAAAGTACGAAAATCAGGTCTCCTTACTAATAATAACTGTAATGTATCAAGTTTGCTGAAAATTTGTGTCCAAGTTCAAAAGTTNGAAAATCAGGTCTCCTTACTAATAATAACTGTAATGTATCAAGTTTGCTGAAAATTTGTGTCCAAGTTCAAAAGTTTCTAGGGAGACATACAGACACACAAACACAATTTTTCTCTTTAGTCTTTCCTTTCTCTCCTCCCCCTCCCTCTTCCAAAAGTATGACTGCTAATCCTGAAAGCACAGTACCAGGAACACTTATAATCAGCATAATTAATTTTTAGACCTGGATAAGTTCATTTATAAATAAAGGAACAAATCCTTTGTCAACAGTGATTAGATAACATGCCGGATACACACTTTTAAAGAACAGTAATCAATAGGCAGATGTGCATGAATGTGCCACGAGCCACGACGCCATCTTGAAATACACTGTGAAGGTACCCTTAAGCAAAATGATAAAAATAGGTCAGACACAGTTTCATCTGAACAACACATAACATTCTGGCAGTCAAGACTGTGCCATTTATGACACTTGCTGGTAATTGACAAAGTTTGTCTTTTAGATTAATGTTGCTGGCGCTATTTGCTACCTAAAACTATTTGTTGTCTTAGCTGCTTGTTTGATAGTTTGCATATTTGTGAGAGAACAACAAAAGGGAGAACTATGTGGCATTGTGTAAACTTTTAATTCTTAAAAATTATTTGGAAACAATATTAGTAACGTCCTAAATTAAAAATTTATTATTGTTAAACTTTGTTGGCAAAACCTATAGCTAAATTATTAATTATAAATTCTGATAAGATGAGATGACAATTATGTAGTGAATGATCGCAATATGAGGGCTCAGCCACACACATATTACACATGGTATTTTCTCTACTTTTAGAAACATAATGAAATTGTAAGTAACTTGTTTTCAGGTACATTTTCAGTGTCAACTGTGCGCATTTTGTGTCTTAAGGATATTCTGTTTCCAGATTTATCCAAACCTTTTACGCAGTAATTTGATCCTTTATTTTCCTTTGTATTTCATGTGTGTATTTACTTTATTAACTGTCATAATTATTTTGTCAATTGCAATGTGGAACACACCCCGAGTCATGTGAGATATCTTTTTTATGTTTTAAAGAACTCTCGAGAGGGGCCATATAATTTATTTTATGATTGTATCAAAGCATAAATTTTTGTTTCTAAATTGGCTGGCCCAAAACTAATAGTTTTTTCTGTTGTGTATTAGTTTAAATAAATACACATTTTTGTGATATTTATTTTGGCTCCAATTGATTCTATGACCATTCGATACCTATCAAATGAGTGCACAGTCTAACACAGTTCGCCTGCACACATCATGTTATCTATATCTATGTTCTTCGTTCCTGCAAGTCATACTATAAAGTCATAAAACTTTTGTAGAGATTTTGAAATCCACCTTGTGATGAGCTGATCCTCTGCTTTCCGCACTTGTGGTAAGTTTTCACTGCTGGCAGTTATTTAGGTTATTTGGGACAATAAAACATTGTTCATATCTCTTATTATTACGTTCTTGCGTAATAGCGGTGCCAGGCCTCGGACCACACTAATCTGTTTCAGCCTTCCTGAGACGACACCCTGCTTGTGATGTGGTGATTTGTGACATACGCCCCGGCCTCATGAGCAACAAATTAGTCCGATCTCAAGAAAGTTCTATATATATTTTTTTTAAATACGTGGACTGATTGGGTAGACTTTTAACAAGGAAATCAAAGGTGACCTTTTGGACAATCTTAAAAAAAAAAAAAAAAAAAAAAAAACCTCACCACACACCCACAATATTAATACTATATGTGCTCATGATATGGTGTTAGTCAAAAGCTATTGAAACAAAAAAACAAACACGGGATAACTTTCCCGAAACTTTATATAACCTATTGCATTATAGCATATCCGAAAGGAAAACTTTGGTAGTATTTTTTTTTGTCTTCCTCTTTATCCTTTATAAATTATAACAGCCTGTAAAAATAAGGTTTAAAAAAAGGGTGGGAGCGTGCTGGCTTCTTTCGTTTCACTAATGTTCACAGAGTGTTGTTTGTTTTGTGTGTTCTTTAATGGAAAAGTCCTCCAGCTGGAATGTGAAAATACTCCTTTACCACCATGCTGTGGGTGNTGTTTTGTGTGTTCTTTAATGGAAAAGTCCTCCAGCTGGAATGTGAAAATACTCCTTTACCACCATGCTGTGGGTGTTCTGATTGCTGCTCTAGAGTGGCTCTCTCCTGCATCCCCCAGTACGAGGGCAGCGGAGTTTGCGACAATACTGAGAGGTCTCTTGAAACACAAGTCATGACATGAACATAAAGCAGAGGTCACTATGTACAGTATAAAACACACACAGAACATCAATGCTATACAGTTTGTGTACTGGCCGACTTAACAGCCCCTTTCCCGTGCATACTTCTGCCACTTGGGCAACCGCTTTCTTCCCTGGATGCAGTCTGGCTGAACACCGGCCCAGGGACGATAAAAGACTCTTCACCCACCAGTACCAGNCGCTTTCTTCCCTGGATGCAGTCTGGCTGAACACCGGCCCAGGGACGATAAAAGACTCTTCACCCACCAGTACCAGGCCTCCCACATCAAGTCCTGCTTGCGGAATTTGCCACTGTTCACGAAGTCGTAACTAGTGCTGGGAAGAGTGTGGAGGTTCCTATCAATAAATGCGATGTTGAGTGNTTGCCACTGTTCACGAAGTCGTAACTAGTGCTGGGAAGAGTGTGGAGGTTCCTATCAATAAATGCGATGTTGAGTGATACGCAACCTCCGGTAATCCCCGGTAGCTAACCGGTTTTACGTAACCTATCGGCGGACCGGAGGATATACGGTGGTAGGAGAAAAGGAGGGGAGGAAAGACTAAACGCAATACTCTCTACCTCNTATCGGCGGACCGGAGGATATACGGTGGTAGGAGAAAAGGAGGGGAGGAAAGACTAAACGCAATACTCTCTACCTCCAACGTTCACTATGCTAGTATTCTCTACATACTCAATGCAATATGTTAAGTAGCTGTTCCCTGATTAGGTAGTGAACAAACAGCATCAGACAAGGAAGTTTACTGTTGTGTACATAGGGAAGCTGGGTAAGTTTCGACGTTTGACACAACAAAATCAGGGCAAAATACTATAATTATTCAATATTGTTATTTGTCTGTCTGACGGGTTTTCAAAAGGCAAACTTTAACAAAGTGTAATAAGTAATGTTGTACATGTAACAGTACCTAATGGATTGTACAGTGTGTGCACGTAATTAATAATAAAGCGGCACGCATTGCCAAGGAAACCATTAGATGACTGGCACTTCTTTAAAGTGGTTGAACCAAAAATAAAATAAAATTAAAAAAGCAAAGTGCACACTTTATGGTAAGATTTATGCTACTGGAGGTGGGACGGACTTGATGGACCATGTAAAACTGGAACGTAAGGAGAATCTAGATGAGGTTGCCACGAGTACGGGTAGCAGCAGTGGTATATGGATGCAGCAGCGAAGATAAAAAGAAATTGAATCAAAGTTTGACCACGTTCGTAACGACTAGCACGTAACCCTTATCTGTCGTAGAGCCATACAGTAAAAAGGTTTCAAAAAATTTATCCACAATTTACATCCCCGGTACGAACTTCCATGTCGCCGCACTCTGTCGGAGGTGTGTACATACAATGCACAACTTCTTTGTAAGTAATGTATTTGTTGAGGAATACTGGTTACATTTACTACGTTCATAATGTATTAACAAAGATACGTGTATTTTTGACATCCTGCTTCAGATATTAATGCCCAAACTCTATGAAAATATCAAGGCACAAGTGGCTAGCGATTTGGCAAAAGCCAAGCATGTCGCGTTTACTACTGGCTGCTGGACGTCGAATAGGCAGGACAGTTATTTGACTGTAAAGGTCCATTTCGTAGTCAACTGCGAATTTAAGTCTGCTTCTCTTGACACATCAGTCATTACAGGAGGAGACACGTGCGTGCGTGTGTGCATCAGTGTGTGTGTGCACGTGTGCGTTAGAGAGAGAAAGAGAGAGAGAGATAGAGAGAGAGAGAGANCTATCGGCGGACCGGAGGATATACGGTGGTAGGAGAAAAGGAGGGGAGGAAAGACTAAACGCAATACTCTCTACCTTCAACGTTCACTATGCTAGTATTCTCTACATACTCAATGCAATATGTTAAGTAGCTGTTCTCTGATTAGGTAGTGAACAAACAGCATCAGACAAGGAAGTTTACTGTTGTGTACATAGGGAAGCTGGGTAAGTTTCGACGTTTGACACAACAAAATCAGGGCAAAATACTATAATTATTCAATATTGTTATTTGTCTGTCTGACGGGTTTTCAAAAGGCAAACTTTAACAAAGTGTAATAAGTAATGTTGTACATGTAACAGTACCTAATGGATTGTACAGTGTGTGCACGTAATTAATAATAAAGCGGCACGCATTGCCAAGAAAACCATTAGATGACTGGCACTTCTTTAAAGTGGTTGAACCAAAAAAAAATAAAATTAAAAAAGCAAAGTGCACACTTTGTGGTAAGATTTATGCTACTGGAGGTGGGACGGCAAACTCCATGTAAAACTGGAACGTAAGGAGAATCTAGATGAGGTTGCCACGAGTACGGGTAGCAGCAGTGGTATATGGATGCAGCAGCGAAGATAAAAAGAAATTGAATCAAAGTTTGACCACGTTCGTAACGACTAGCACGTAACCCTTATCTGTCGTAGAGCCATACAGTAAAAAGGTTTCAAAAAATTTATCCACGATTTACATCCCCGGTACGAACTTCCATGTCGCCGCACTCTGTCGGAGGTATGTACATACAATGCACAACTTCTTTGTAAGTAATGTATTTGTTGAGGAATACTGGTTACATTTACTACGTTCATAATGTATTAACAAAGATACGTGTATTTTTGACATCCTGCTTCAGATATTAATGCCCAAACTCTATGAAAATATCAAGGCACAAGTGGCTAGCGATTTGGCAAAAGCCAAGCATGTCGCGTTTACTACTGGCTGCTGGACGTCGAATAGGCAGGACAGTTATTTGACTGTAAAGGTCCATTTCGTAGTCAACTGCGAATTTAAGTCTGCTTCTCTTGACACATCAGTCATTACAGGAGGAGACACGTGCGTGCGTGTGTGCATCAGTGTGTGTGTGCACGCGTGCGTTAGAGAGAGAAAGAGAGATAGAGAGAGACACACACACACACATATATATATACAGATACAGGAAATTTAATCTCATAAGTATAACTTTCCTTCAAAAATTAAGGTTAAATGACATAAGTAATTAAATTATCACTGTTGATGAGGAGAAAACCATAATTTACTAAAAGATGACCAATTTTGAGTGTAGTGATCATGATCTGAGCATGATCATCATGATCACGTGTGATTATGTTTGTATTTAGATCTTGAACTGTACGGTTCGTTCGAAAATTAGGGTAAAAATTACGTAACAAGTGAAGTGATAATTCCTGATCATGTAAAAATCATATCAGAGAGTAAACAAAGTTTAAGTCAAATTGTGGTTGTAATATTGTGATTTTCCGAGGTTATGTTTACCTTTTGTTTTCAATAATTTCACGTAATATATTTATCTATGGTTGCAGATTATTTGGTTGTTTACAATAAATTTAATATAAATTTCCAATTAAGCTTCATTATTGATAATATAATGTAAACGAGTACAAGGTAAAGTTTGGTTATCTTGTTAATTTACTGACATAGAGATCATGTGTAGGTTAGTTAAGTATTCCTGTCACGTGAACGAAATAAGAGTATCCTGGTTGGCCCTTGTTTCGCAACTGCTGATTTGAGGAGGATTGTGGCATGGTCAGATGACAGCCAATCAGAGAGCGGCTTACAAAAGAGGCGTAGAAAAAGTTTTACGTCAAAACGTTTTTCGTTAGCAAAAAGAATAACCACCACCTCCAATGATNTGATAATTCCTGATCATGTAAAAATCATATCAGAGAGTAAACAAAGTTTAAGTCAAATTGTGGTTGTAATATTGTGATTTTCCGAGGTTATGTTTACCTTTTGTTTTCAATAATTTCACGTAATATATTTATCTATGGTTGCAGATTATTTGGTTGTTTACAATAAATTTAATATAAATTTCCAATTAAGCTTCATTATTGATAATATAATGTAAACGAGTACAAGGTAAAGTTTGGTTATCTTGTTAATTTACTGACATAGAGATCATGTGTAGGTTAGTTAAGTATTCCTGTCACGTGAACGAAATAAGAGTATTCTGGTTGGCCCTTGTTTCGGTTGACGACTAAACTCCTCCTTTGTGGCATGGTCAGACGACAGCCAATCAGAGAGCGGCTAACAAAAGAGGCGTAGAAAAAGTTTTACGTCAAAACATCTTTCGTTAGCAAAAAGAATAACCACCACCTCCAATGATNGTAGAAAAAGTTTTACGTCAAAACATCTTTCGTTAGCAAAAAGAATAACCACCACCTCCAATGATGGACGTGTGTCTGATAATAAGAAGTTTTAAATGAGATAATAAGTAATTGAAGAGAATTTTAATATTTTATATAACTGGTGNAATAAGAAGTTTTAAATGAGATAATAAGTAATTGAAGAGAATTTTAATATTTTATATAACTGGTGAAAGATGTTTCTGTGATTATTGTAAGAAGGTGAACGAATGATATAGAGTACTTTGTGTTTGAGAAGAGTAAGTAATAATTTGTTGCGAGATGAAAAAAGATTTTAAATAAAAATTATTTGCAGAAGCTGAGAATGTCTNGAAGAGTAAGTAATAATTTGTTGCGAGATGAAAAAAGATTTTAAATAAAAATTATTTGCAGAAGCTGAGAATGTCTGTATATATAATTTAATTGAAAACGGCGCCTGATGTGATAAGTGTATATTTGTGAATTGTTTGAAATGTTACATATTATAATATATTGGTTTCATATCCTATTTTTTACTGCAGTTAAATGCATTAGTGAACAGCAGAAGTCAGCAGTAAATGACTGACTGCCAGGCTTTCTTGCAGAAATGCACAAAATGTCCATTGTTTGTCTCTAGTGTATAAAAGTATTTGAGCACAACAATNCAGGCTTTCTTGCAGAAATGCACAAAATGTCCATTGTTTGTCTCTAGTGTATAAAAGTATTTGAGCACAACAATGATGGAAAATTGACATATTTAATTAGTGTGACTGGCAAATATTTTAAATACATGTGGTTATATATTNGCACAACAATGATGGAAAATTGACATATTTAATTAGTGTGACTGGCAAATATTTTAAATACATGTGGTTATATATTTGACCCATTGCTACAAACAATGGATGCAGTAGAAATGCGTAACTACCACGTAGTGAGTGTGATTAAAATCTTGTGTTGATAATTACAGCATGTTACACTGCCATAAACTTAAAACACGAGGATCAATACACCATGGGTTAATACACATACACTTGTGTACTGAGCAATATACCATGGGTTAATAGACATACACTTGTGTACTGAGCAATATACCATGGGTTAATACACATACACTTGTGTACTGACAAGCTTGAAGAGTTTCATAAATACAAGAGATGTGCTATTATAAAAGGTCCCATCATAATAGTCATTAGTAACATCATATTCCAACAAAATTTCATTGAAATTTTCTTAGTAATTAAAATTGCATTGCTATACAAAATATAAAATAAAACTTAACAATTTATGTATTTTCAATATACTTACTCCATAACTTATGTGGATTTCCTTGCAGTGATTATATTGATCATGTGACTAGATTAAAATGAGATTAAAAAACACCAGTAAAAGCTGCTTGAAACTAAAGCTACTTGAAACTAAATTTATTTCAAGTTTGACACTACCACTGTTTATTTTCGAACCTTTTCCTTATTTTTAAAACCAACTCTCCAGATTCATTACTTTGTCATGCATCAAGATATGTATGCAAACACAGTGGAAAGTTGGTTGTTCTAAACATTGCATTGGGGAATCTTCTAGAACGTCTGAGGAGAAAGACTATAGGAGAACTTGGACGAAGGTGTAAGACTTCACACTAGTTTTGTTCAGGCACTCCAGTGAGATACGAACCTACCATCCTCCGAGTCTGAAGATGGTGGTCGAACACGGGAACTATCGGGAGGCGCTGCACGACTCTTGAGGTGCACGCTCTGCGACGCTGCCGAGACGACTTCACCGGCCTCACTAACTCTGCAACAAAATAGTTTTACAAAGAAAAACAGCTATTNTGCGACGCTGCCGAGACGACTTCACCGGCCTCACTAACTCTGCAACAAAATAGTTTTACAAAGAAAAACAGCTATTACCATTAATTTTATCTGTAGTCATTGTTCCACTGGTTAACATCAGGAGCATTACCTGAAAACAAAAGACTCGATACATTATGTAGTTGCAGAAACTTTCTAGATGAAACTGTCAAAATTTGTTTGTTAAATATACAGGGAAAGTTTCATTTGCACTTTGTATAACAAGAAACCTCACTTTGCAAGAATGTACACTTAGTAAGTGAAGATACAGTAAAACCCTACTGATACGACCCCTCACTATTTCCAGGAATACAGTCGTTAGTGAGGTGTGGTTCTAATAGATTGTTTGGCAAATTTTGGACCTATTTTGACATACATCCACCCCTATTTGCCAAAATTTGCAATTNGGTTCTAATAGATTGTTTGGCAAATTTTGGACCTATTTTGACATACATCCACCCCTATTTGCCAAAATTTGCAATTATTCACATGAAGTCCATGTTTGATCATCTCCTGCATATAACATATGCATCTCCTGCATATCTCCTGAAAGTAACAAGTTTTTTTAAATATATAGTTATTTTGATAGAACTACTTCCTGAAAAAATTAATAACCTAGAAAGCCAAAACATAATCAAGCAATGATCAAAAATACTTAAATAAATTACAATAAACAATCTAAAATTTGTTTGCCAGTCTACGGTAAATAAATACAGAAGCTGCAAGTCGCCGCCATTGACTGGTACGTCATGTGTGCACATGTGTGCACACACACACNATAAATACAGAAGCTGCAAGTCGCCGCCATTGACTGGTACGTCATGTGTGCACATGTGTGCACACACACACATGCGGCACTCACACACACACGCACGCGCGCACACACACACACACACACACAAATTTTATGTTACGTTTTCCACAAACACAGGTTTTGTAATTTAGTTTGCTGAGATAAAAATTGAAATTTGTAACTATGGGAAGCTAGCCTCAATTGATTATACATGTCAAATTAACAGTGGAAAAACTACTGAGTTGAATCTTCCAATCACAGCCAACACGTTTACAAGTTACGAAACAGAACATACTGTCTGCAGTTTTTGTAACCACCGCCCTCTTCACCCGGCTAAAAGTTAACAAAATACTTTATTGAGCTTTACCCTTGTTTCGAAAACAAGAGAAAATCATATATACTCTTTCTTTGGGTGCTATTTTATGCAGACTACATCAAACTATTTGAATAGATTAATACTACTTTATTTAAAAAAATTTGATTTTTACATTAGACTTGATAAGTCACAGAGTTCACAAATAACCTCTTTTTGAAATGCAATTGTTCAACTTTAGAGGTTAAAGTCAAAGAAAGTATGTCCAAATGGTTGCAAAGTGTGCAGAAAATTTACTAATATTTACTGAGGAATTGTGATACTATTAATAATATTTGTACCAATAGTATGCATACAAAATTTACTTTTGACTTACAAATTGTAAAACCAGACACTCAAGTTGTGTTCTATCTTCAAATACAACTAGTCTGAATTTTTTTGATTACACATTTTGGTTCAATTAATTGAGTAACCTGTTCATACAGATTTAAAATTGGCAGACAATTCCTGCGTCACAACATTGACAATCCTTAGCTAGTCAACATTCCAGATGGCCTGAGTGAGTGTAGGCATTCAGAAGTAGATGTCTAGCAGAGAATCACTGATAATGATTCATTGATATATCATGACCGTCACCTGCCGAACACTTTGGGATTAAAAATTTGAAATTGAGTGAGTTATTTTCAAAGTCCCTTCCATTTTTCAAATAGTTATCGTACACTTATATTTACATTAAAAAAGTTTCCATGTTCCTACTTGCTTCTCCTGCTGGTAATAAACACAGAATGGGTAAAATGAGCAGATTACGCCTTTATACTTCACAAANCACTTCACAAAATAGAGCAAATGCTCACAATAAAAAACACAGCATGTGAAGAAATGGGAATGAGAATGTGAAAACTAAAGTGAGATAAAGAAAGCAATGACTTTGACTTGAATGTATCTTCATGGTCATGCCCACAGCAGTCCCTCTTTGACACCTGTCAGATCTCAGTCTACATTACCACACGTAAGGAACAAGGTGATGGATTCACTGATACGTTGTCTTACACATTGACGAAAGAACTTTCCACACTAAGTTTATACAACATCAACATTCTCCGCTTGACAACCATGGTCTAGGCTGGGCAAGAACGACAGGTGTCACTCTCATCTCATACATGCTCACTTTATTTTTACAGGAAAACTAATTGTTTATTATTACTAATTGCCAAATGAGAATATTCAACGTGGTTTCTAGAATTTGATAAAATAAAGTAACTTCTTTAAATGTAAGAAAAAAAGTGTTATCTATCACATTTAGTATAGTTAAAACTATTTGAATTTTACATGAATGCCCATGAATGTCACATAGTAATGAAACAATACACTTACAACGAATCTACTGCTGGATCTTCAGAGTTTATCTCTACCTCTGTCACAGCTGCAGGAGCTACCCCATCACTCTGCAACCTGGAAAACAAACATAACAATGAGACAATATCATGCAAAGTACAAAAAATCACAGCTGTGACTCCACAATTGCACTTGGTGGATTTCACCCGAGATGGACTAAATTTTGGAAATAAAAAGTTCCACCAGAACCTAGAAATTTAGAACTGGTATTTCCTTAAGAATACACATTAATTTTTCACAACCCTTCCATTATAACAGAGATTAACTATGCTATAAATATTTGTATACCAACTTTATGGCATTGAGGTCATTCTAAAATGAACCATAGCCATTCTTTCTCTTTGAGAAACTTGTCAATGCCCTTCAACTAAATGAAAAGTCTCTTCTTTGTGGCAGTAGACTTTTTTTTAGAAAAGAAGATGAAGCCTGGGACATTCCAGCCAAATGAAACCATTATCACGAGAGACTCATGCCAATAACCTGACAGTCTTAGATAGGGCTTCACTTTGAACTTTTAAAAACAGCTTTCCATAACAAATTGTATATTTGAGAGTCATTTATATGCACTATCATTGTTGAAGTCTCGATCAATAGGATTTGGGTATGAATGCATTGGTGAGTTTTTCAGTTGTGTGTACTAGTTTACTATTTTCTTAAATAAATTAAAATGATACATTACACTCACTCAATATTTACATACACTACAACTACTGCTTTTAATCAGCTTTTAATCTTCTTCAGCTTCATCAAAGGTTATACGACACTTCCATTATCTTCAGTGAAAGACTAATGAAAAGCATGACTGTCACCATTAGTGATTAAACAATTCAAATTCACTGCTCAAGTCTTTCAAGCATTCCAATATGGAAGTGAAATACAGTGAAACCCAAAACATTTGCAATATCCGAGAGATAGATCACCACAGATAGCCAAAAAATATGGATAATCCATATTTTTAGTAAATCATAAAATTTTCTCAACAGTAAGTTTTCTGTATTAGGAACTCTGAATGCTGCTGAATGTTGTAAAACACAGTCCACTTGTCGCTGTGATACTTCTTCCTGTTTCTCTACTCTTCCTCTCTAATTTTTTGTTGCACCTGCTGTTTATCTACCTTCTCGATTTCAAGGGTTTCTGGTAGAGACAACAGGGAAGTGAAACAGGACAACCAATATTTGTCCTCCCCCAAACCTCATCTTTACCACTATAAAATAAAAATGATCAAGTGTTATAAATAACAAAAACATTATTAATTAATTATTTTAGATTGTTTTTTTTTACATTTCCTCACCTGTTTTGCATTCCATTAACAAAATTAATAATGATTTACACAAAACTGTACAGTACTGTACACAACCGTACAGTACTGCACAGTATTGTAAATAACTGTACAGTACTGTACAGTTTCCCAATTACAGACTTTCTGAACACAGACCTGAATGCTTTGTCGTAAAAATCAAAGCTTTTCAAGTCTGGTCGAAGAAGCAGTGCATGACCAGTAATGCATCTGTGTCGACCCGGCATTATTTACCTGTTTATTGCTGCATGACTTCCAAAGTGCAATATGATTCCTATAAACAATATCGTGTGTCACATTACAGAAAAATATTTTAACTAGTGGAAAGACAATGATTAGAAAAACTTGCTATTACATGGAGGTGTAAAAATAACACAGTCTGTAGACTATACATTTTTAAAATTTTTCAGATGATGAACGTCATAAAATTATAAAAAGTTGACGGGCTGTCGTGGTCTCAGGAGCGGGGAGAAGTGAGGTTAGAATTGTAGCACAAGTGTTGTGGTACTTGTAAGGAAGGAAAAGGGCGCTAGAGCATGAGATACTCATCCAAGGGTGGGCCCTTGGCTTCGCCCTCGTGGCTTCTCCTGAGCTCACCTTGCGACGAGCCAACGTAGTCGATAATGCTGTGAAGTCCTGCCTATGCCTACCTACGAGGGTGTAGGCCCCCTCATAGGCCTCTAATTATCACGAGAGACTGTTAAGTGACCGTCTCACACACCAAAAACACCATAAAGCAATGATCGGGGGTGCTATGCACCAGTGGGTAGAAGATCCAAAATTAGGTTACGCAGTTTTGAAGCGACCGGTAGTAAAATAAAAACAAGAAGTCACTTGCACTGATTTTTACTCACTATGTATTTCCTCCTGGGAGGCACTTAAACTGGTCCAGCATTAAGGCGTGCTGGCAGCCGACATGGAACAAAGAGGCACGTGGCCGATGAAAGTAATTAGAGTGACTTACATCCCCGGCACATTTCGAGCCGGCGGGGTTGAGAGCAGCACTGCCCCCGGGCCAAGCAAAAGAAATGAAGTTAACTAAGTTCCACAACAAGTAAATGACTATTGATACACTAAAGACCAGTACACAATGTTGAAGTGCCCGGGGGCATGCAGAATCAACTGGCCGAGCATGGCTAGCCCGCTAGGGACCCTTCTCGAAAGCGCACCATGTGTATTAAGAAAATACACTGGCACATTTACTGAGGAAACAAATACACACAAAAACAATTACATGACACTACAATACAAGAACATTTGCGTGAGCAAATTGAGCATAAAAAGAAATTGAATTGTAATAAAAATTATAAACAACATAATTTAAGTATGCCACGAGGCTGTCTCTCCCAGTCTGATGCGTGAATGTTAGGTTAGTTTACATTTAACCCTTTTAATTTTAATTAATGAAATATCACCTACACCCTTATTTGTGTAAATTTTAGTTGAAATGATGTCAAACTTTGATGTTCTGGACAAAGACAGCAAAATTTAAGTGGCAGTTAAGACCATTTGTTTTCCAAACTAAAAATAGTAAATATCTATCAGAGGAGCACTATAGGTAAAAAAAAGTAATAATAGGATTAGATTAGCACCTATTTCTANGAGTCGAAATATACCACTTTCTGGAGTTTTTTTTCTTATTTTCAGAAAAGCCCCTAAAGTAAAAAATTACCAGCATATCAATTATATTTAGAGTTGCACATTAATTATATGCAAGGTATAATCCTAATTCAATGAATATGAGTTATATATCAGTAATATATTAATAGCCCTCAAAATATGGAGGAAGGTGTCCGTTGTAAAATATTTCCAGGGTCCTGCAAGTTTCAGTTACGCCACTGTGTGCATTGTGTTTTTTAAGCATTCAAATAAATATCTTTATTTTAAATCTTAAGTAAATATTCTTTGGCAGTGACCAATCAGAGCATAGCAGTGTGAGTTATCGGTAGAAAGTGGTATTTACAGTTATAAGTACGCATTACAATATCAAAAAAGCAAATTTATGAAACATTTACGATTATATTTGTGAATTTAAATCACAACATGAAGTGTCTCTGCCAGAAAATATCCTCCTTGAATAACGATGTGGCTAAATGCCAGTTGTTATGTGATGGTAGGTAGTTAGTTGTAAAAAAAAAGTAATGAGGGCACACTTATCGCGAGTGTTCACTGTCTACAATCCAACATTCATGTCAATTGTGAATGGCAAAAAATGAAAACATGGTTAATTTGACATGATTGGTGTTTACTGCATAATATCATAAGTTATAATTTAAAATTGTAAACCTATGGGTGGAAGTTACATGCATGTTTAACATGGCTTTCTACTGTAAACAGAAAATTTCCCCTTTTTAAAGGAAAATTAGTTATTCAATTAATTTTGTTGTTTTCTGCACAAACTTGATGTGTTGAACGAGACAATACTAAACAGGATAAAACAAAGACATCGCTGAATTAAGACATAATTTATCACTGTGTACTCTATCCCTGCGATTTGAATAAAATAAGTGAAGAACTATACATTTATTATGTTCAAACATCAGATGAAAATTTTTTATGCATAGTTAACAAGCACAGACATATTAATTATGAAATGGAGTCTCAAATAAAAAGTTTGTCTTAAATATGATCTACTTTACTGTTTATAAGTATAAGTGTAGGTTTGCAGTGCAGTGCAGTGTGTAAGTGTGTGTGTCTACCCGCAGCTGAGGGCTACGCAGCAGGTATCAATGTGCCCACTGAGCACATCCACAGCTGCCCTCGACAATATAGCATCTTCCACNTGAGGGCTACGCAGCAGGTATCAATGTGCCCACTGAGCACATCCACAGCTGCCCTCGACAATATAGCATCTTCCACTGAGGGCTTGCCTTAGTCCCCCTAGCCAACCACAAACCTCACGGCCAAGACCTTCGCTTGCCACGAGTGCACATCCCACACTGGGGGCTGAATGCCTTNTAGCCAACCACAAACCTCACGGCCAAGACCTTCGCTTGCCACGAGTGCACATCCCACACTGGGGGCTGAATGCCTTCTAGCACCCTAGCATGTCTTATATACCCTTTCAGCACATTGAAAATATGATCTTTCGTAACGTCTACTTATCGGTACGATTTGGGCATTAACAACGTGCCATAAAGCCAGGTGAAACATCGTGCGCGTGATGCATGTGTGTCCGTCTCTCTGGTAGCTATCGGGCATGCCGGTTTCCCGTAGCTGTGACGTGATGCTGATAGTGTTGAGCAAGGGAACTCAGCTGACGGTGTGGAGCGAGGGGTATATTATACACATATTTTCACACACGTATCTGCTTTGAAGTAATGTACGACGACAAAGTGCGTTATTGTGTGCGCGTTTATACGTTTTTAAAAAGGGAATTCACAGCAGTGTGTGAATAGATATAGATGAGCATGCTGCTTGCCCTCGTTCTTGAGGAAGATGAAGGTGATGATTTGATATAATCAGCATGGAGTGGGTCGAGTTCGTAAAATGCTTTGACCTTCTCATTTCCTTCTAAGTATAATATGTCTGAAAATAATTCTGTGAATAATGAGAATAAATTTAAGCAGAAACAAGTAACAAAAGTTTTTTTAAATATTTTTAAATAAAATCAACACANGTGAATAATGAGAATAAATTTAAGCAGAAACAAGTAACAAAAGTTTTTAAAAATATTTTTAAATAAAATCAACACAGGTCTTACATTATCAGTGTGTAACCGATGGACATTCCTGTATCTCCAAGCCAGAAGCTTTGATTGGCTCTATATTATAATTTCTATACGCTTAGTATATAGTAATGAATGGAAATGAATGTGGTAAAAATTGTAAGAATATAAATACAAAATAATTTATGAAATCAAAATAACGCAGTGAAAAAATTAATATAAAGTATAGGCAACCCTCAATTTATAAACAAAATGTACGGCACATTTTTTTTTGGTGNGCAGTGAAAAAATTAATATAAAGTATAGGCAACCCTCAATTTATAAACAAAATGTACGGCACATTTTTTTTTGGTGGCAGTGCTGTTTTAGCAAATGTACACAAGTAAATATTCGAAAAAATAATAATAAGATGGTGCTGNTTTTTTTTGGTGGCAGTGCTGTTTTAGCAAATGTACACAAGTAAATATTCGAAAAAATAATAATAAGATGGTGCTGTTCTAGTCATTCATTAAAATGACATGCAAATATAATGAATGCCAGCAAAGTAAAAATATACAAGACAAAGCACAGTCCTACATAAATAATATGGAGAACATGCTAGAAACAGTGTTTGATATTTTAAAAAAACCTTTNAAGACAAAGCACAGTCCTACATAAATAATATGGAGAACATGCTAGAAACAGTGTTTGATATTTTAAAAAAACCTTTAAAAATAGGAAATAGGTCAATATTAAATTTGACATTCATTAGATAAGTCATAAAGAAGTCTTGTCATATATAATAAATAAATAAATAAATAAATTAATAAATTAATTAATAAATTAATTTAAAAAAACATGCTTCCAAATTAGTTTTTTCCTGATTTGCGCAACAACAGCTAAACACAAACTGCGTGGCCTTGCAGGAGTCTGGTTTGTGCATACACAGCTAGTTGCGTGCGGCACACATCCATACGTGAAGTAGACTTCTTTGTGTGAGACATGCATGCACCATAGCTGAATCAGTTCTTAAACACCACACCTTTAATAAAAGCTATTATACCGTTGTGCACGAACCCTTCCACCTTCCCCAAGCCGGGAGAGCATTCCTCCTTGCGGCGGTTGGGTTGCCGNTATTATACCGTTGTGCACGAACCCTTCCACCTTCCCCAAGCCGGGAGAGCATTCCACCTTGCGGCGGTTGGGTTGCCGCACTAGACCTGTCCTCCCTCTCTCTCTCTCTCCCTACCATATGTCAGCACTGGANTAAATAACTGTAAGTAATCTATTCAGTATTTCTTCAGAACAGTATAATAATAAATTAATAAATAAATAAATAAATTAATTAATTAATTTAAAAAAACATGCTTCCAAATTAGTTTTTTCCTGATTTGCGCAACAACAGCTAAACACAAACTGCGTGGCCTTGCAGGAGTCTGGTTTGTGCATACACAGCTAGTTGCGTGCGGCACACATCCATACGTGAAGTAGACTTCTTTGTGTGAGACATGCACGCACCATAGCTGAATCAGTTCTTAAACACCACACCTTTAATAAAAGNAGTAGACTTCTTTGTGTGAGACATGCACGCACCATAGCTGAATCAGTTCTTAAACACCACACCTTTAATAAAAGCCATTATACCGTTGTGCACGAACCCTTCCACCTTCCCCAAGCCGGGAGAGCATTCCTCCTTGCGGCGGTTGGGTTGCCGCACTAGACCTGTCCTCCCTATCTCTCTCTCTCTCTCCCTACCATATGTCAGCACTGGATCAGCCTCGTGGAATAGTGATTCATAATAAACTACTTCCNTCTCTCTCTCTCTCCCTACCATATGTCAGCACTGGATCAGCCTCGTGGAATAGTGATTCATAATAAACTACTTCCCCTGGGTGGAATCACTACGTCACTGGAGGGGTGGCGCCGTCCACACCACCGTTCCCTCCCTGCTGGAGCGACTGGTGCCCTGCGACCCATTGCACAAGCTTCCCTCCTCAGCGTGGGCAATGTGTAAAGATTGTTTTTGATGGAGCACCAGCCCCTATAAGCAGTGCCACACCTAGGGATGGGAGGGGTTGGCATTATGTAGCTCCTTGGCCACCTGGTGAATTGTGGCGAGTGGTGAATGAAGAAGAGAACAGACAGTGTAGGTGAGGGAGAATGTGACAGACNTGTGGCGAGTGGTGAATGAAGAAGAGAACAGACAGTGTAGGTGAGGGAGAATGTGACAGACGAGTGTGTGTGTTCAATGGTGACGAGCAAAGTGCGCGAGTGCTGCGGAGAATAAGTCGCCCGACGAGTAGTGCGTGCATGTGTACAGGAGCGCTCGGGGCACTCTACACCATGATATCAACAACGTGATATCTGGATTGAAATAAGGTGGGGCTTGAATGGACAAGTGACACCAACTTGAACTGTCAGATAGCATATATATAATTTTAATAGTAATTATGAAGGTGTTAGAAAACTGTTTATAAAGACTGGGTTTTTAAGTGTTTGACTGTGTTAATTTCTGTGGTGTGTGTTATTGCGATAAAAAGTAAAAAAAAANAAAGACTGGGTTTTTAAGTGTTTGACTGTGTTAATTTCTGTGGTGTGTGTTATTGCGATAAAAAGTAAAAAAAAAATCATTTTTTAATTTTTTATAAATAACATTAAAATATTATTATTAACTCTTTTGCGTAGTTAAGACTTCCATCCCTTAAAGAGCCTTGCTGTGCCAACACACTTTTCGAAAATTGCAACACTTCAGAAGTGGAATGGAGGCATTTTTTGTAAACTAATTTTTTTGTAAAAACGTTTATACAGTAGGCTATTAATGAAAAAAGTAAAACTCATAATAATAATAGCAGTAGTAGACAGCAAAGTAAATAAATTGAGTTTTATGAATGCAAACAAGGAAAATAAAGACANCCCTTAAAGAGCCTTGCTGTGCCAACACACTTTTCGAAAATTGCAACACTTCAGAAGTGGAATGGAGGCATTTTTACAGTAGGCTATTAATGAAAAAAGTAAAACTCATAATAATAATAATAATAATAATAGCAGTAGTAGACAGCAAAGTAAATAAATTGAGTTTTATGAATGCAAACAAGGAAAATAAAGACAGGTAAAGAGGCACTGCGAGCTTTGATTGAAGTGCTGAGTGGCGAAATAATGAATGTTAGGGGAAGTGTTAAAGCACATATAAGTAGTGTCACAGAAGCTGTAAATGGTGTAAATAACAATGCTAATAGCATAATAAATAGTGTAAATGAACATGAAAATAACAAAATAGAGNAGCTGTAAATGGTGTAAATAACAATGCTAATAGCATAATAAATAGTGTAAATGAACATGAAAATAACAAAATAGAGAGTAAAAATGAATCTGTAAATATCCAAATAGGTAGTGAAGTGAACTAAAAGACAAGAACAAAGTATTCATGAAGAAGTGGACAGAAAAAAAAACAGTGTTAGTGAAGTACGTAGTAGATAGGAAAATAAACAGTGGAATGAAAATGTAAACCAAAATATTGATAATAATAATAGCCAGCTAGTGAATAATAAAATAAGATAGTGTGAACAATAAAATTGACAGTGTGAGTGAAAGAATGGACACTGTTAATGAAAAAATGGAAAATGTTGAATGTAAGATGGACCAGGAGGTCAGTGCCCTCAAGAAGAAACGGCAAGAATACAGCAGCAGGAAAGAAGATACTTGGGCCCAGTGACTGAGGAGGAGCTGAGATCTTGCCCCCACCGAGCAGACAAATGGGGGCAGCGAGGAGAAGGTAGTGGTCGCGTCAATACAGCTGTAGCAGGAGAGACCCAGCAGTTCTGCAGTGTGGGTTCCCCTCAACCAGGGGTGGGTAAAGGCATCACAATTAAGACCGCCCCCTACAATGGGCAGACACCTTGGCATGAATACCGGCTCCAGTTAGAGATTTTCACCACCCTGAATGGTTGGACTGATGAGCAACGGGCATGATGAGCAACGGCTGTACTAAGGAGACCTGCACTGAGCATACTGCAGTTCCTGCCAGAATGACATCGACTGGAGTACTCCACACTCGCATCAGCCTTGGAGTGGTGCTTCAGTGACAGATACCTGTGACATGCCCAACTCAAAGCTGCACACAGCGACTGGGGAAACCACTGCAGGAGCTGTGGCAAGACATTATACGGCTGTCCAACCTGTCTCTTGGAGGCGTGCTCCGAGGAGGCACGCAATGTTATCGCAGTTGGTTTCTTTGTCAACACTATCACAGATACAGAAGAGCTGCAAGTTGTATGCCTGGCTGCACTTTATAACATTCAGGATGCCCTAGCCCAAGCGCTGGAGGTGGAGTCAGCGAGGCAAGCATCAGTCCCCCAACGTCCAGTGCAGGCAGTAATGCTGAGCAAAGACGAGGACAACAGCGTCACGAAGACTCTGAAAGAGTTGCAGACAACCTTGAGGGACATCACTTTAAGGGCTTGTGCTGCAGAACCTCACTATCCCCCACCCTAAAGGCTAGAGTGTAGGTCATGTGGACAGCTGAGGCACCTGAGAGTCAACTGTCCTCAACAGTAGCGACAGCAGCAGCAACAGGAAAGCAGACAGTGAGGGGCAGGTGAGTGTTCAACATCTATACGAACATTGTTCTTGCAGATGCATTCGGTGGAAAAGGACTTAGATGCCTTATTGGTGGAGGGGAGCCTGAATGATGTTTCTTGCCAGATGGTCATTGACACAGGGACAATTGCAACTGTGGTAAGATTGGACATCCTCGGGCTTTCCACCCAGCGATCGCCCAATGACAGCATGGAGCAGTGCTATTCGACTTACAGTAACGGGTGAGACCACACCACTTAGAGGTAGGAGAAAGGTACAGTTGAAGCTTGGAAACCTTAGCGTAGAGCACAATGTTTACGTAGCAGAAATAGAAGACGAATGCTTTTTGGAACTTGATGTGTTACGTAAGCTGGGGTGCTGTATCAACACTCAATTGGGGGTACCACAGACAGGCAACACCGAGTTAGTAATGTTAACACAACGATTTGTCTTTGCCAATGAGCTGCCCGGTAGTGTGCAGTAAGTTCACTGTGCTCCCTGTTTCTAGCAAAATTGTTATTCCAGACAGATAACAGGAAAAAATTTTCAAACGGTGAGGCATGATCAAGCCAGTCCATAAAGGTGGCATTCTACCAGATGGTGTCATTGTAGCAAGGACTTTGTTGTCTTCATACTCTGACAGTTTTTCAGTAAGGATGAATCATTTATCTAACAGTGCTGTTCGTCTTGAGGAGGGGGCAACAACAGGGGTTTCCAAGCAGGTCTCACAGGTACTTCCAAATGTGACTGAAGCTCCAATTTCACAAAAAAACTGACTGCTAACAAGAACACAAGAAAACCTCAACTGGTGACAAAAGAAGGCTGTCTCTGAATTAAAACAGATGAATAGGGATGCATCCTGTTGTGTACCAAATTACACTTGCATAACTAATGTTGCATGGCATCACAAAGATACAGGGGATTCCAGGCCCATAAATCAGCCACCAAGGCGACTACCGCTAGCTTCACATGAGGTGATTGAGGTTATTCCGAAAGAGATGAAGGAGGTAGATTTGACAGAACCATCAATTAGTCCAAGAATGATTCTTACCCACTCCCCAGGATACACAACACATTGAACAGCCTAGCAGGTTCAAAATAGTTTTCTACTTTGGACATGAAGAGCGGGTACAGGCAATGGAGGTGGCCCTAGAGATAAAGAAAATACTGCCTTTAACGTCCAAGGGGAAGAAACCTGGCAATTTAAGGTGATGGAGAAAGTCCTCCCCTTAGACATTTGCGAGGCGTACCTAAACAACATCGTGGTTACAGACACATCATCTGAAGAGCACGTGACATAGGACCTTTTTCAGAAAGTTACCACTGCCAATATGAAATTAGTTCCTAACAAATGCCACCTCTTTCAAAAGAAAATCAACTTCTTGGGACGTGTATTGTTGCATGGTGTTATGAGCCTGGGTGGTTCATAACGCTCTTAGGAAAGGTGAAGATTAAGGAAAACAGGATAAGCTCAGATAATTAAAAAGGATTGTTTGAAATGATTAATAAAGACTTTACTTGCTCTAAAGTTGGAAGAGTATACAGTGATATTCAATTAAAGTTAAGTCCAACGGAAGTGAAAGGGAAGGACTTAGGGAAGGTTGTTAGTTAAGAAGGGGAATCACATATAAAGGAAGGGAACTTACCCCAGCCTTGCACCCGGACCCTCTGGCGGAGCAGCCCAAGGAACAGCCGCTGTATGGTCTGATGTTCGTAGTAGACGATGCCGGTCCTGGTCGTTGACGTCTATTTCACACTTCTCGCCCCACCACGTGACAGTGACGAACTTTGCCCCGATTGGTTCCCTTATTGCTTTGGAGGCGGGCTGTTTCTGTTTTTGTGTTACTACCCTGAAATGCTTTTGGATCAGCATCTTCGCTGTTGCCGGGCGTCTTGTGTGAATGCCCCGTCGACTTGCTGCAATAATTCTTAATCTGATGTTTTGATACTCAAGCAGTTTTGTGGCATCTTCGCGCCATTATTCTGTTGTGTCTGCAATCGTTCTGGCTTGGCATTAGTGAACTCTGTGGTGCCTTTTCTTCGGTTTTGCTTGGTTAGGAAGTTTGAACGGGACCAATCATAAAAGTCCCCCCCAAAGTGATTAAAAGGAGAGAAGTCCCTATCTCTGGAGGGATGGTTGAGAACTTAGTAAAGTAGAGACATATTTGCTTGAAAAATAGTGTATGTCTAGGTCAATGGTAGTAGAAGAGTGTGTAGTGTGGATTAGAGATTTGACAATGGCTCTGTAATTCACATAGAAGAGTTACACGTAATAAGTGTTGTGGAGAACGGTATAAAAGAGATGTTGGTCACACTGACGGTTCGCCGCCGTCCGGTGGACTCTGTGCACACGTGGGGGACTGGCAGTGAAGTTGGTGACCGGTGACATCGGGCTCCTCCGTCCGCTGTCTCGTGCGAGGCGTGACTGAGGTGGTAGGAAGGGGTAGGGAGGGCAAACGGATGTTGGACGTACATTAATGTAGACAGAATATTAGTTCACAATGAACATGAGTAAAAGTGACTAGATAAGTGTATTATTTGACTGCCTTTACATTATACTGTTTCATATCATAATGTTGAACAAACACTCTCAGGAAAATACATACGGCAGTGAAAACCTGCTGCTCGACTTCGTACAGTATAAAGTTTACAACCTTGGTGAGTTATTCAATAAAATCACCAGAAGGCAGCTCTTGTGTGCACTGAGAACAGTCTCCTGCTGTGTTCGCACTAAGGTGCACAAAACTACTCACAACGTAGTTTCATAACAAGTGTACAGAAGTGTACACGCATCTAAATACATAATTCCTACTACAGCTATTTAAGAAGAATATACATTTTGGTATAACTATGACATGGATTACCCAACTATTAGACCACTTTTCATTGACAATGAACTGACTGAAAGTATAAACACCATTTACGTGAATAAAAGCGTCCACGCACTTCAGTACTTACCACACTTTACTGATCGTTCCTTTATATATCCGAATCAGCCTTTTAGGACACTTTCACTGTGACTTGCTTCACTGATGGTTCTCAAACCAAGTATTGGATAGTCCAATTCTGACGCATAACTGATGTACACAAAGTGACATCTGTATTAGATAATGCCTCACAAAGTAAGTACCAAATTATATATACAAATGACGTTTCATACTATATTAACAATAATTTATTCATCTACTACTACGTATTGCTGTACATGTTACCTGTCTTGAAAACAAATTGTTGCTATATTCGTTAATTCCTTAAATCAGTGTTCTAATGATAATAAATTATATCTACTTATACTATGGGTGCACTCTGTAGGAACTTATGGAGACAATGCATCATAGGAAAACCAAGTGGGAAGTTGTTAAATGTGTCTATTATGTTTGATTAAATTTGTAATTTCATAGTATCCGAGTCTTTGCAGGCAGTTTAAATTGGCACATTTAACTATGTAATAGGATGTGGGTTATAAGGATGGGCGAACGAGGCATGTGCACATATGGGGGTGTGAGCTCTGTTTCTGTAGACAGACCTTCAGAATGCAACTGCAAATATTTTACCACCGCGTCGCGGCAGTTTGTTTTACTTTAGAAGACTTGGTAGGCGTGCAGTATCACGCCACCCACGGATACGAGAGACGCGCTGATATGACATCCAATTTGTGCCTGGCTTTGCCATGATCACCAAGCCACTGCATGACTTGACCGAGACAAAAAAACAAAGTTCATTGGACCACTAAGTGTGAAGCTGCTTTTGATGAAATAAAAGGAATTCAGGTTTCTCCCCCAGTCCTGGGCTTTCCAAATAGTGAGTGTGATTCATTATGGACACTGATGCTAGTGTTATCTCAGATTCAGAATGGAAAACAAAGAGACCACTGGAATACTTATGCAAGGTATTGCACAATCCAAAGAGAAATTATTGAGTGGCATGCAGAGAGCTTCTGGCTGTGGTATAGGCAATTGAACACTATCACCCCTACCTTTATGGCAGACACTTTATCCTGAGAACTAATTATGCTTCGTTATGCTGGCTACTAAATTTCAAGAACCCCACAAGTCAAATAGCTCGGTGGATACTGCACATGCAAGAATATGACTTCAAAATACACAACAGGTCTGGACGCCTTCACAGCAACCCAGGTGCAATTTCTAAGAGGCCATGTGAGCCATTCTGCCATCATTGTGAATGCCAGGAAGACAAGAGTGGTGAATCGCTGAAGGTACAGGGGACAAGAATTCAAGGTTCTCTATCTTGTGATGGGTCACCTACCTGGAGTGATGAGGGTATTAGGAAAAACCAGCTGAATGATCCCACCTTTCATCTAATGTTATAGCAGAAAGAAGCTGGATACCGACCAAGATGGGAGGAGATAACCAGTCTAGGTCTGACAGAGTTCCGTATGACCCGTGCTATCTTAAGGGAAGATGACCAACCCTTGTGTGCTGTACAGGAACTGGGAAAGCAATGATGGAAAACACATTCAATTACAATTGGTCCTACCAGGGTGCAGAATCTCACAAGTGCTAAACTACTGCATTATACAGCAGCAGGTGGACACTTTGGTGTATATAAGACCCTCGACACAGTTTGTCTGAGATTCTACTGGCTCCATTGGCAGGAGGATGTCGAGAAGTGGTATTGTCTGTGTGATGCCTGTGCTGCAAAGAATGGTCGAAAAATTAAGGAACGAAGTACCCTTCAGAAATACAATGTTGGGGCCCTATTTGAGATGATGGCAGTTGACATTCTTGGACCACTACCAGTTACCGAGAGGGGGAGTCAATACCTTTTGGTAGTGCAAGATTCTTTCACCAAGTGGCCTGAGGTCGTACCAGTTCCAAACTAAGAGGCTAGCACTGTAGTTGATGTGCTTATAGAGCATGTATTCTCCAAAGTTTGGAACGCCACTCGAGCTTCATTTGAATCACGGGCAAAATTTTTAATATACACTTTTACAAGAGTTAGCTAAGATTTTTGGAATGAAAAAAACCTGAAACCACAACATAGGATTTTTCCTACTTATTTTTTGGTCTACCACTAGATAGTACATACAACGAATTTTAAGACCCACAATGTGGTCCTGTCTTTATTTGTGTCTGTATAATTCGAGAACAATGCATTTCAAAATAGACTACAATTTTTTGCTGGAAAAACTGACACTTTCATGATGATGCGCCTGTGACTTCTCTGTACATGTTAATCTTTGTTGTTCACATGCAGGTGCCTTAGTGGGTTTGGTGCACATTTCAAATTTGTATCATATTTTGTTGTTTTGGGGGATACTAAGGATATTAATGTTATTGCTGCATCACTCAACACCAGCGAGTGTTGCATAGTTCCACTAAGGAAAAATACAACAAAATGTACTCCTCATAAAGACATCTGCGAATATTTTAAGTGAAAAAATAAAGAGTGAAGTGTTTCTAAACATAGTTAATGCCGTATAACATTAGGTAATTTGCGACAAAAGTACATGTTTTGTGTGACAAGATAATTTCAGCATTATGTAAATGCATTGCTTTTCTTACCGTAATTGCACTGACATAATTCATAAAACTGTAACATTTATTTTAAAGGCGGTGCCTGTACGGCTAATGAGAAATTGCTGTTACATTTCATAATAACTTATAATATGGTTTTCTCTATAACACAGGTGTGTTTTTGTACTTTGTTAATAAAATACAAAAATTTTCTTTGTCAGATATAAATAACGTTCCTGTTTATGCCTCTACATAGACCTATTTTAAAACATTTATTGAATAATAAAACCTGCATCATGCTAATTTAATCCATAGAGGCTTAATCTTTCCTTAGTTTTTAGGACTAATTTCCAAATACTGGGATACCAAAATAACTAAATAATATCCATACACAAATAGAATGATTGTCGAGTGCCTTAAAAAGGCATGAAGTTTTTAAAAATTGAGAGGTATGTTTTTGCACGTAAAATTTAAAATACAGTATGTATAATGACACGAGTCTAAAAGAAATGTGGTTATTCGTCAGAGTAAAGTTCTTGAATAATATACATACCTACATGTTTAAATTCATTGCCCAATGCTGTACTAAAATGGTGTTTTGAAACACTGATGACATTGATTTCAAACATCAACGAAGACAGCGACAATTGAAGCAAAATCAGGTTAAAACTATCAGTAAATTTTGCAAGAAAATAACTTTTCCGAAAACAATTCCATCCAAATTTCAACATTTCACTATAAACCACAGTGACCGGCTGACAACACGTTTGTATGCTGCTGNAAAACAATTCCATCCAAATTTCAACATTTCACTATAAACCACAGTGACCGGCTGACAACACGTTTGTATGCTGCTGATGCTAAGATGGCAAAACCAAAACATGTTCAAATACATCACACACACATTAGCCAATAGGAAACTGCTTTAATGGTTTACAAAGGAGTTCTAAAATTTTACATTTTGAGTATGTGATATTTGAAGAATAAAGAGTGCATGGAAATAATACTTGGCCTGGTAGTATTATATATTGTAATTATTATAAAAACATCAATAATTGTGTAATTGATTTCTCAGGAATAATCTCTATTGCACCCAGATGTGATGTTCGAGAGGCTCATCGTATGGGACCTTGTCATAGACCGTTAGTTCGTGAAAGAAAACCAAAAGAATTGGGACTTCAACATATCCTTATTTCTCCTAGCATATAGTTTGGCAGTCCATGCATCAAATAGGGTAACACCTTCAAGAACTGTTTGAGAGAGTTCTGTGGTGATCTGCTGTTCTGACATCAAATAGAAGAAAAAGCAGCCACCTCAGAATACGCTATTCAACTACATCAGAGGCTAGTTGACATCCATGAGTTTGCCCGGCGGTACCTTACAGTCAACAGTGACTGAATGAAAATGCAATATGACCAGCGAATGCCTGAAGAGATTTTTCAAGACGGACAGCTGGTGTGGCTGTACAACCCCCAAACGTAGAAGGGATATTGTTCAAAGCTACAGGAATGTTGGGAGGGCCCATACAGGATCCTAAAGCAAATCAATGATGCGGTCTACAAGATTGTCAACAAAGCTTTTGGGCAAAGAGATTCCAGCAGGTGTAGTTGGCTTACCGTGAGCTACTTCCAGGCAAAGTTGGAGAGCCTGTTCATGACGAACAGACTTGAGGAGGGGGCAGGGTTGTGCGCTGGCCCTTCTACCTTCCCAATGCCAGGAGAGCATCCCCCTCATCACATCAGGGAGGTTGGATCACCGCGCTTGGCCTGTCCTCCATCGCCCCTCCCCTGGGTGGATCCGATACGTCACCGGAAGGATGGGGACACCACCCCTCCCTCCTGCTGTGTAGTAATCGGCGGCCCGTGGCATGAGCTTT
>NQII01006339.1:118817-129803 GCA_002778355.1 Clitarchus hookeri
CATGTTCACACATTCTGTCACATGTTCACACATTCTGTCACATGTTCACACATTCTGTCACATGTTCACACATTCTGTCGCGTACAGCGGCTCTCCTCACCTCTCGCACAGCTCCTCCTCCTCCTGCTTCTCTCGCTCTCGTGCCAGCTTCTTCCACTTCTCAAACACTCTGACACAGCAGAGGAAACGAAGCAGGAGGAAATAGCGGAGCGACTGCGTGAAGAAGTCGGTGCTGCAACATACGTCAGCGATCAGAAAGAAGCAGGCGCTCCGTCCACGTGCAACACTCTGAGTGAGCACAGTGGTAGTAAACACTTTGCTCGGGCATTACGCCACAGTGGTAGTACCGTACGGTACACTTCAACACGCATTATTACGCACGTCAATCCANTGCCAGCTTCTTCCACTTCTCAAACACTCTGAGTGTCGTCTCCTTTGCTTCGTCCTCCTTTATCGCCTCGCTGACTGTGAAGAAGTCGGTGCTGCAACATACGTCAGTGATCAGAAAGAAGCAGGCTCTCCGTCCACGTACAACACTCTGAGTGAGCGCAGTGGTAGTAAACACTTTGCTCGGGCATTATGCCACAGTGGTAGTACCGTACGGTACACTTCAACACGCATTATTACGCACGTCAATCCAGGGCCATAATTTGACGTATAGGTTCCTTGTGAATCGTGTTTTGTTTAAAATGATGGTGGATGGGGAAGTATGTACTTGTTTGATGCAAAATTTCTCAGCTCAAGTTGTCCATGTCTGTGGAACGTCTAACTTAAGTTGAAGTTGAGATGGCTTAGTTGCACGGCGAGGTTTGGTGTGCCGGTGAGGTTGATGTGGAGTAGCTGCAAAATGCAAGGGCAGGGGAAGAGGGAGTACCCCGAGAAAACTGGTCAGCTAACTGCAACGTCCATCGCATTTTCCANGAGGGAGTACCCCGAGAAAACTGGTCAGCTAACGGCAACGTCCATCGCATTTTCGACGTGGGAAAACCTGGGTGACTCTGCCAGGAGTCGAACCTGGTTCACGTTGGTGGAAGGTGAGCGGTATGACTAACGCACCACCAGTCTCCCATTTGCCACAAAAATTAATAATATGCAGAATGTTTTCAAGAGAACAGTGCAGAAAAATACATTTAATTTCTGCCTGTATACAGTACACGTGCACACACAGTTTTTTTAATGTCTTCTGCATAACAGTAGAAAGGAAAGAATTAAAGTTGAGAAAAAAATTTATAATTGTTTTGGGTCACAAATGGGTTTGTTTGTTGATGTCAAACACGGAAGAGGAACAACCAATGATAGCAAACCATGCACGTCACTTTTCTGAATGAAAACTCAAAAAAAGTGACCGAATATTAACAGGAGTCGATGAAAATCTGATTATCCACATTAGTCTCCATAAACAGTATTATGGCCTTGTTGCAGAGTGAAACTTTTTTGCTTCTTCACATGGAAGAAATGAAAGTGACGGAATAGGAGGAACCGCAAAGCGAGAGAGAACCAAGGCAAGTTTGCAGAGAGCAGTGGACAAACAAATTTTAACAGTTCAAGACATGAACCAGTTTTGNCCACAAAAATTAATAATATGCAGAACGTTTTCAAGAGAACAGTGCAGAAAAATACATTTAATTTCTGCCTGTATAAACTACACGCGCAGACACAGTTTTTTTAATGTCTTCTGCATAACAGTAGAAAGGAAAGAATTAAAGTTGAGAAAAAAATGTATAATTGTTTTGGGTCAGAAATGGGTTTGTTTGTTGATGTCAAACACGGAAGAGGAACAACCAATGATAGCAAACCATGCACGTCACTTTTCTGAAAACTCAAAAAAAGTGACCGAATATTAACAGGAGTCGATGGAAATCTGATTATCCAGATTAGTCACCATAAACAGTATTTTGGGCTTGTTGCAGAGTGAAACTTTTTTGCTTCTTCGCATGGAAGAAATGGAAGTGATGGAATAGGAGGAACCGTAAAGCGAGAGAGAACCAAGGCAAGTTTGCAGAGAGCAGTGGACAAACAAATTTTAACAGTTCAAGACATGAAACAGTTTTGTTGTGAGAAGATAAAGTTATAATACCCTATAACTTACACTCGTGTAGGAGGTGAAGAAGTTGTCCGACACGAAAAGGAGAGATTTGATAGCTGTGAACGATTGCAGGAGCTAGGGGATTTAATCTTTATGTTCCAGTCAGAAAAAACGTCATCAGATACTTGTTCATACAGCAAGATCTGAGGAGTTTCAAGATTTCCAAGTGTCTAAATTAGTGACTAACATTGAGAAGAAAATGACACTGCTACAAGCGTTTATGTTGGACTGTTGGCTTGGCGAGAGAGAAGAAATCAGTTTACAAAACCAGGCTGTGTTTATTAATGTTTACCATCCAGCAGGGGGGTCACGAACATCTTTCAAGAAGTTATCATGAGATAAGGTAGCAATGAAAAACATTACTAGGAAAGTGAGAACAATGGAATTAATAACACCTACTGGACAATCTCACCATATTTCTCAAAAACTGTACAATGGGATATCCCAATTTTTGAATAAGCTGTAAACTTTGAGGGCCTCTATAAGTAATGGCCACTTTTATAGCTTTAATAGTTTTAAACTTGTATTAGCGGTTTAGGTATTGTTACTTGATCTTGTGCATTTTTTTTAAGTTTGTACTCTGCAGAACTCTGTTTTCAGAAGAATGTCAATCTCAAAATATTTGCAAGAGATAACTGCCATACAGAGCTTTATTGTGTGCTAATTTCAACCTTTCATCTGCTCCCCCACCAGATATCAATTTTGCAAAATATCTTAAAAACAGTACGTTCGTGGGATTATATTAAAAAAATAGGTGCTGGTATCAGGGTTCAATTAATTTTTTACATAAACTACTTTAACATAGGTACTTGCAAAAAAATTGGAGGCCTGTTACTAAAACATTTGCCAAAAATTTACGATCCAAAACTTTAATTTTTAAAAAAGTAGTTGTCAGGTTTGGAATGAAATTTCAGGCATAAGGAAACATAGCAGACAAATTATGTTGACATAAAAGCCGTAGTGTAAAATGAGCTTAGAGTAAAGGTTTTTTTTTAATGACAGCCCTGTGACAAACCATACCTGAAACATGATTTTTTTTGCAAACCTCTACAAATGCCAAAAATGATGCACTGCACGAAACAAAAGTGGTTACAATTCTTAAATGAATTAAAATAAGAGTAATAAGAATCATTTAATTAACTACCAACACATAAAAGTTATCATGTTAAAAAAATTTAATTTAAAAAAAATGGTTAAGCAGCAAATAATTTTTTTTTCTGGGCCACTAGAGAAGGATTCAAGTCAGTTACGCATATGATGTTACCTGGACGCTTACCAATTTACGTACTGCTGGGTACCTACAGGAATTAATGTTCCACCTTTGGTTTCGTAACTGAACAATGCGTATGCCCCACTTCCACCTGCCACCAAATAGTTGAATGCACAACCGGCATCGGTGAGTGCAGTAACATCACTGTGTCTTACAAGTGTTGACTATATATAACATCATGTCATTTTTCAACATTTCCCCGCTTCCCTCTCATTCCAAAACATAGCCACAGAAGTGTGATTTCATGCAACAATCTGCACCACTCTGCAAACTGAAGCATGCGCATTAGCACCGACGTACCCACTTCATCCCCCCTTCCCGCCCAATTGGTTGCATACATCTTCACGTATAATTTGGTAAAGTAAATTAAGTAGGGACCCTATGTACTCACTATCACTCGTGCTCCAGGAAGTATTGTGTTGCAAATTTTTGTGTGAATTCACAAATATGTGGGTTTTTTTTTTATTCTTCAATAACTATTTAATTCATTTATATACTTTGTGTTTTGTTCTTTATGTATTTTAAAACCGCAATTTCCCTGATCTTCATAGCCTCCCCTCTATCGCGATTCTCATCCTATATTGCAGTAGCCTAATGTAAATTAAATGTAAATATAGGATTACACTTAAGTATGAACAATACTAGCAATACATTCCATTATTATTTATTATACATCTTTCCTCCAGACGAGCCCCTAGTCTAGATAATTACCCTTTCTTTGAAAACAAACAAAATCATCACATACAATATTTACTTTCTTAATTACAATTACTGTCACAAAAACTTGCTTGCAAAATGCACCACTGTGAGTGCACATGCCTTTTTATTATTTCATATTTATTTTCCAGTGATATAAACTAAGGTAAAACAATCGTGTATACCTTGAAAATATTATAGGGTTACAAGCACAATATCGATTAACCCAAATGATCAGTTACTTCGCACACTGGCCGAACTCTACTGGCAGTCAAGCAGTCAGAGAAAATGCAATTTACTACCGACAGCCAACTACCAACTGCGCATTGTGAATTTGCCCAAGGGATGAGGGTGAAAGTAGAGAAATGATGAGGTTGCAAACCTTTGAAAAAAAATTACCAGAATCTTTTATTTAATTTTGCATACTAGTGCTAAGATTTTCTGTTACACTTCCACAAGTACACTAAAAACCTAGTGTATACTAACCTTAGAAACAAAAAAACTGAATCAATGTGATAAAAGCTAAGTATGCATTCTCCTCAAAATCTTTTTTACGTTTTCCAAACTTTTGCTTAGATTTTCAGTTACACTTAAACAAGTACACTTAAAAATCTCGTGTATACTAACCTTTGAGAAAAAAATAACAGAATCAACGTACTAAAATCAGAGTACAAATACTCTCCTGAAATTTTTATTAAATTTTGCGTACTTCTGCTAAGTTTTTCCGTTACACATTAAACAGTTTCTGTTATGGACATTTCAATCCAGTGTGTCAGCGCTTGGTTTTGGGACAGTACCGACTCCAAACTTGGAGTGGTGCGGAAGTTCTGTAACACTCGACAGAAAAATATTTTTTTTTAAGAAAATTTAAAATTGTACCGTATACTTGAATATAGAGTTTTTGTTATGTAGTGAATGATCTTTGCAGAGTAATATCAGATTCAGTGCGATATCATTTGGTTTTCAAACAGTACGGCTCCGATCTCGGAGTCATTTTTGAAAGTCACTGCACAAATTAAATTTTTTCATGAAAATTTTGCATACTTGAACAGAGATTTTCTGTTACGCATTAAACCGTTTATATTACAAACCATTAGATTCAGCGTGGCGGCATTTGGTTTTGGAACAGCAAGCCTCCGAACATGAAGTGGTGCGAAAGTTCGCTAACACTTAACAGAAAAATATATTTTTTTCCTTAAAAAATTACAATTGTACCTCATACTTGAATAGAGAAATTTTGTTACATACTGAATGCCCTTTGCAGACGAATATCAGAATCAGTGCGACAAAGGCAGGCTTTGGAACTCACAATTCTTCTTCGGGGTATGACGAGAGTGCCTCCAAATCTATGTTCACCCCACAGTGTTAGAAGGACAACTGTCATATATCTATATAAATGTGATTCTTTTTAAAGTAAAGAGACTAGCTTGTGCCCACAAAAGGAGTTCTACCATACAATTTATATATAAAGAAATATGAGAGCACTTTGAAAAAACCCACATACTCATTCGTCCCAGAAGAAAACATGCAGCTACCATTACATACACACACATGCATGCACGCACACACACATACATATGCACATATATAAGGTATAAATATACTTAATTATGTATAAAAAAATTAAAAATAATTTTATACTTCTATATATATATATATATATATATATATATATAGAGCCAAAAAAAACTGGTATACGCGTGCATATGTAAATAACAGAGGTATGGAACCATTCAGAGTAACGCGATGCGGTCGGCAGTGCCTATATAAGACAACAAGCGCCTGGCAAAGTTGCTAGATCGGTTACTGCTGCTACAATGGCAGGTTATCAAGATTTAAGTGAGTTTGAACGTGGTGTTATAGTCGGCGCACGAGAGATGGGACATAGCATCTTCTAGGTAGCGATAAAATTTGAATTTTCGCGTACTACTATTTCACGAGTGTACCGTGAATATCGGGAATCCGGTAAAACATCAAATCTTCGACATGGCTGCGGCTGGAAAAAGATAGTGAACGAACGCGACAAACGACGACTGACGAGAATCATTAAACGTGAAAGACGTGCAACCCTTTCTCAAATTGGCGCAGATTTCAATTCTGGGGCTTCAACAAGTACCAGCGTGCAAACTATTCAACGGACCATCATTGATATGGGCTTTCGGAGCTGNTCAATTCTGGGGCTTCAACAAGTACCAGCGTGCAAACTATTCAACGGACCATCATTGATATGGGCTTTCGGAGCTAAAGGCCCACTCGTGTACCGTTGTTGACTGCACAACACAAAGCTTTGCGACTCGCCTGGGCCCGCCAACACCGCCATTGGACTGTTGATGACTGGAAACACGTTGCCTGGTCTGACAAGTCTTGTTTCCAATTGTATCGGGCGGATGGACGTGTACGGGTATGGAGACATCCTCATGAATCCATAGACCCTACATGTCAACAGGGGACTGTTCAAGCTGGTGGAGGCTCTGACATGGTATGGGGCGTGTGCAGTTGGCGTGAAATGGGATCCCTGATACCTCTAGATACGACTCTTACAAGTGACAGAAACGTAAGCATCCTGTCCTATCACCTGCACCCATTCATGTCCATTGTGCATTCCGACGGACGTGGACAATTCCAGCAGGACAATGCGACATCCCACACGTTGAGAGTTGCTACCAAGTGGCTCCAGGAACACTCTTCTGACTTTTGACACTTCCATTGGCCACCTAAATCACCACACATGAACATTATTGAGCATATCTGGGACTCCTTGCAACGTGCTGTTCAGAAAAGATCTCCACTGCCTCGCACTCCTATGGTTTTGTGGACTGCCCTGCAGCATCNTCCTTGCAACGTGCTGTTCAGAAAAGATCTCCACTGCCTCGCACTCCTATGGTTTTGTGGACTGCCCTGCAGCATCCATGGTGTGAATTGCCTCCTGCATACCTTCAGACATTAGTTGAGTCCATTCCACGTCGTCTTGCGGCACTTCTGCGNCTCCTGCATACCTTCAGACATTAGTTGAGTCCATTCCACGTCGTCTTGCGGCACTTCTGCGTGCTCGCGGGGGCCTTACATGATATTAGGCAGGTGTACCAGTTTTTTGGCTCTTCAGTGTATNACATGATATTAGGCAGGTGTACCAGTTTTTTGGCTCTTCAGTGTATATATATATGGCCATAATCATATTAAAGTAACGTAACATATTAATATGTGATGGTATTTTTGTGTTGCTCATTCTGTCCAATTCCCTCCACCCTCAATATTATTTTTTTTTTTTTTGTAATTTGTTTGCATTTTCAACATCTAGGTGGTGCTGATGACTCTGCTCAGGATGACCTTCACCTTGACCTGACATCTGCAACTTTGATCCCGTGCCCTTGAGCTTGGAAAAACTAGGCCCCAAATAAATCCAAAAATTCTCTTATTCCCAAAAGAAAAAAAACAAACAAAAATTCTTAAAAAATCTAACAAAATTCCAAAAAAATTAAAAATTTTTAAAATATTTAAAGACTTATTTTTTTTTATCAATTCTCTTCACAATCGGCAACACAATGATGACTACAATCAGCCCCGCATTCAGCCCCACAATCAGCAATCCAAACACCAATCCTTTGCAGTCCTCCACCGCAATCAACACTATCCCATCGATCAATCCCAATCCTTCGATGAATACCAATACTTCGATCAATCCTTCTGTTCATGNGCAATCAACACTATCCCATCGATCAATCCCAATCCTTCGATGAATACCAATACTTCGATCAATCCTTCTGTTCATGCCCCACCCATATGTACAGAAATTACATTTGTTCGCTAACTGTCTCCAAATTTGTACATGTCGACNCTTCTGTTCATGCCCCACCCATATGTACAGAAATTACATTTGTTCGCTAACTGTCTCCAAATTTGTACATGTCGACATAATAATGTTTTGTATGCAGTCCACTTTCCATGCACTTTTATGTATAGTCTTTTTAAATATTGTGTATGCAGATGTTTGTGTTAATAGTCGAGTGCTAATAGCGCCACTTTACAGTCNTGTATAGTCTTTTTAAATATTGTGTATGCAGATGTTTGTGTTAATAGTCGAGTGCTAATAGCGCCACTTTACAGTCATGTGGGATGAAAGGACACACCACAAAAAGATTAAAACAATTATTATTTTTAAAAAAAATTAGTTTGTAGTTACAAATTCAGAAGAAAGTAGTACATCACATAAACCGATATAATCCCTAACCTTCAGTTCACTAAGGATCAAAGATATCTCGTTAATGTGCTATAAATCTCCACCTTGTTGGAAAGTGATAANCTAACCTTCAGTTCACTAAGGATCAAAGATATCTCGTTAATGTGCTATAAATCTCCACCTTGTTGGAAAGTGATAACATTTCTGAGTCCATCAACAAGTTCATTCGGGTCTTTGCGAAATAAGTAGTCGGTATTCTCAGCATCTTCTGCATTCTTCAAGTCGTTTGTTGAGGCAAATATGGTGGATGGATGTNAAATAAGTAGTCGGTATTCTCAGCATCTTCTGCATTCTTCAAGTCGTTTGTTGAGGCAAATATGGTGGATGGATGTGCAAGTGCATCCAAAAAATAGCCATCATTTTCAGTAGTATCATTGTCTTCATGGTCATCTTCACCTCCTATTTTGTATTCTACAATAAATTTGCTTTTCTTTGTGGCAGGATNGTATCATTGTCTTCATGGTCATCTTCACCTCCTATTTTGTATTCTACAATAAATTTGCTTTTCTTTGTGGCAGGATTTGTATAGTTATATACGACGACTTGTGGAAGTGTAACAGAAATTTTAGCACAGATTTGCAATATTNTGTGGCAGGATTTGTATAGTTATATACGACGACTTGTGGAAGTGTAACAGAAATTTTAGCACAGATTTGCAATATTTAAAAAAAAATGGTAATTATTAAGTTTAGTGACTTTTCTGAACAAAACGTTCTAGACCAACAAAAGTTGCATTAATGGGTTCTGCACAGCTTACCTTGTCCATATTCAAGAGGGCGTAATGTTAAAATAAGTAGAACATATTTAAAAAAATCTAACAAAATTGTGAAATGTACGAGCAGTTCCGCCAGTTTGTTTATGTCAATCACCATTATTGATGGCCTCACATTGCTGATCCCACACTACCTAGCGGCCACGGATGTCATTACAGGCATTTTAATGGTCAATTAAAAAATTGGTCAGTGGTAACCATTGCGTCTTTGGCGGCGTTAGTTGTGCCATCCCAATCAGACGGATTTAAAAACGGACAAAGCAATAACGAATGCTTCTGTGCGTTATATTCGGCTGTGAACGAGTGCTACTGAGTAATATTCAGCTATGAACGAGTACTTCAATGCGTACTATTCGCGTATGTGGCGTTTAAGTGGAACATGGTGAGATAAGGTTGAATTGGCCGTTGACAGAGGAATTAAACGAGCCGCCTACTTTATTGATATTCTTTTGGTGTATTTTATGGTTCCTTCAAATCCCTAAAATCCTAAATTCGTAGTTTAGTGTAAAACCCAAAAATCTTAGGTTAGTTAAAAACCCTAGGTTAGTGTATAACCCTACAATCCTCGGTTAGTGTAAAACCCTCAAATACTAGGTTAGTTTAAAATGCAAAAACCCTAGGTTAGTGTAAAACCCTACAATCCTAGGTTAGTTTAAAACCCAAAACACCAAATACATACTCAATATTCATTACAATGATTCTGGTTTTTTTCCCCTAGGTTTTTAAGTGTACTCGTGGAAGTGTAACATAAAATCTTAGCACTAGTACGCAAAATTAAATAAAATATTCTGGTAATTTTTTTTAAAGGTTGGTAGTCACTAGGTTTTTAAGTGTTGTTGTGGAAGTGAATCTCAGATTCGAATGTAACTTAACTCTAGTGGCTTCTGCAGGGCAGTGTGCTGGGCACCTTGTTGTTCACAAATAGGATAGTTAATGACCTGGGGATAATAGTGGTTGGCAAAGTGAGNTTAGGATAGTCAATGACCTGGGGATAATAGTGGTTGGCAAAGTGAGGCTGTTGGTGTGCTGTATGCAGACGTGGCTGGGGAGAGGAAGTTGCAGCACACACAACACACTAAATGGACTGAAAGGAATAAAATTAAGATTAATGCGAGAAAAACAAAGATCATAAGGTTCGCTAGAAAGAGGGGAAGGTATGAAGGCACTTATAAATTCAGGGGCAGGAGATAGGGGATGTTTCAGAGTATAGGTACCTGGGGTGTTGATTCAGAGTGATCTTAGCAAGTACAGAGAGTGGTGTCAAAGGGAAGAAGAGCTTTGGGAATGCTGGGAAGTGTTTTGAAAGGAAGTTAGTGGGGAGGTGATGAAAGCTTCTAAAGCTACGATTAGGCTGGTAACAGAATACAGAGCCACAGTCTAGGACACATGTGGAAGAGGAGGTATGGGAGCTGGAGAAGGTACAGCGAGGTGGGTTAAGGGTAAATGAGGAAGGCAGAGGTGAGGTTATAGTATTACAACTATTAACAGCAGCATGCTCGAACACGTACCATCTGCTTAAATAACCAAAAACTGCATCAAAGAAGAATTCTATAGACACGACCTCCTTACAAATTTTACCCAGAATTTTATCAAACTTATCAGTCTCCATTGTTGTGTGTCAATTGTTTTCTTATTAGCACAACTTTCAAACATTGAATGATGCACCATAGAAAAAAAGCGGTGCACTGTGAACATCGTGCGTTGGAGCCGTTAATGTATACGAGCGCTAGAGTTGCAGAGAATAATGAATCATAATTAAATATAATTTAATAGGAAACCATATTNCAAAGCGGTGCACTGTGAACATCGTGCGTTGGAGCCGTTAATGTATACGAGCGCTAGAGTTGCAAAGAATAATGAATCATAATTAAATATAATTTAATAGGAAACCATATTAATGAATTATATATTCATTAGTAATAAAT
>NQII01006340.1:10932-45911 GCA_002778355.1 Clitarchus hookeri
CTTTTGAATCATTTACGCCGGGAGAAACAAGTTACATTTCGCAGGAAGTCGCCTCCTCGAGAAGTAGCGAGGGAGAGAGAGAGTGAGAAGGGGGCGGGGCGAGTTATCTTTGAATTCAACCCGATTTCACGCAGCGGCGAGCGGCAACTTTTCGGCGGAAGTATTCCTGACGTCTGGGAGCGAACCTTTTCTTTTTTTTACAGCTGAGGTTCGCGGGTTCGATTCCCACGAGGGGTCTCTACGGGCGAAGCGCNGCGGGTTCGATTCCCACGAGGGGTCTCTACGGGCGAAGCGCACTAAAATTGCGTTTTGTTCTTGCTTTAAGGTCCGGCTTCACCTTTTTTTTGCAGAAAGTCTTCCGTTTTCGTGTGAATTTTTTTTGGATTCAGAGTAACTACTGACAATGTACAATTATATAAAATTTACATTTTACATGTTCTTTAATATTTTTTCCTTGTTACTAAGTGTTATTTGCTAGTTGCAAAATTCAGGAACATATTTATAGTTTATCAATAAGCTTCTGCCTTTTTGCAAGAAGGAAATAACACACAGTAAAAAATAGATACAAAAAATATTTAAAAACTAGTAAATTGTACATTTTATATAATCAAACATTTTCCATAATACCTCCGAAACTGAAATTATGATACGAAAACAAAAAATTTCTGCATGATTGGTAAGGTCGAGCGTTAATAATATTTTAACAGTTTTAAGGGTCTAGATGCATTTGCAGACGTTCAAGGCAAGTTCTGCTGGTCTCTCTATATTTACTTAAGGCTGTCCTATTGGTCCAAACCACACCGAATGGTTTTTATTATTGGCTGGCTGTCCACCAACGAAATTCCTAGTTTACCATGCTCCAACGAATTTTTCCTTTCTGCATAACATGACATATATTTTATTGTATTTATACCCCTTGCTATACAAAAAATTTAGCTGTGTATTACCAAAAATGTATATTCTTGCAAGATTATATTATGAAATAGGGAAATCAATGGAACTGTATCCGTACGATTTTCGTCTTCGAGAGTATAAATATTTCCAGATATCCTTTCCCCGAGTTTCAGTCATTCAGGGCCACCTGTTTTTTCGCGAAAATATTGGAAAATATTCACGCGAAGGCTAGCTTCCAATGTCCTATGGCTAGGGGCACATGTTTTTCGCGAAAAGGTTTCAGGACAAGTTGTGTTCCAAAACACTTTAGTTCAGAACCACTTTCGTGATTGGATCATTTGAATTGTTATTTGTCTGCTCGCGAATCACGGAGGGTCAGCATCGGAGAAACATAATTCTGANAAATCAATGGAACTGTATCCGTACGATTTTCGTCTTCGAGAGTATAAATATTTCCAGATATCCTTTCCCCGAGTTTTAGTCATTCAGGGCCACCTGTTTTTTCGCGAAAATATTGGAAAATATTCACGCGAAGGCTAGCTTCCAATGTCCTATGGCTAGGGGGCACATGTTTTTCGCGAAAAGGTTTCAGGACAAGTTGTGTTCCAAAACACTTTAGTTCAGAACCACTTTCGTGATTGGATCATTTGAATTGTTATTTGTCTGCTCGCGAATCACGGAGGGTCAGCATCGGAGAAACATAATTCTGATTGGCCCACTCATATGACAAACTCTCTTCACACAAAGACAAGCGGACAGCAGCCAAAAGAAGGCTGCAAGTGTGCGGATAGAATATCGAAGTTTAGCCTCCGCGCAAATCTTATCGCGGAAAACAGGTACCTATGCAATACGTGCAGTTTCCATGCAATACGTGCATTTTTCACGAAATACGTACAGTTTTACTTTGGTTATTGGCCTTGTGGTTTGTCGGGAGGCAGTACCTTGTCAGACTGGGCCAATCAGAAAGAGGTAACCCCGACAATGAGTGTCCGTGATTCTCGGGCAGACACCTGAAGTGCGTGAGAGTTAAAATCATCCAACCACGAAAGCGGATCTGAGTTCTAGTGTTTTGGAGTATAAGAAGTCCTGAAATCTCTTCGCGAAAAACAGGTGGTCTACTCATTATTGAGCAAAAAAAAAAAAAACGATTTTGTAAATATTACGATTTAAATTTTGTAAAAATAATTTTTTTTCTTTCTTCTCAATAATAACCAACATATAAAAGTTAACTTATTTGTTCTTTGCATAAAGTAAATTTATCCTCCCGTAATTTTAAGACCATCTGTGGAGATTTTCAAAATTGAAGTATTATAGGACAGACAACTCCATACTTATTAATGCATCACTGCGCAGCGCATTTTTCATTCTTCTAGAAAATGACCTAAATTTCACAAAGGAAAAATAAATAATTGTTAATTATGACTTATACACCAGCACCTTTTGTTTCAGTAATACGGAACGGAAAGAGCTTATTTCATTCCGGTCACAAAAACTAGGTGGCATTAATAATTCATTCCCGGGGAGGGCGAACTCCGTTAATGCCACGCAATAAAAACCTCGCGCCCCGCGTGCATAACAAAGCTGCGAATTCCGTCTTTGTAAGAATTATGCCCTTTCGTAGGCCGACGAAAAAAATAAAAAAATAAATAGGACGCAGTGCGAGGAGCGTAATTAAATTTCGCTCGCCGTGAAAAGGACACGCCGGCGACAAAGGATTTTTAATGAGGACGGGGCCCATAAGGAGGCGGTACGCACAGCGAGCGACCTCAAGCGCTCCGGCACGTCGCATTTCTCGCCTGCCGAAAACAATGAAGTCATCTACAGGAGCCTTAAAGGACCGAGGAGCTCGTTGTATGGCGAGGGGTGAAGGGGAGAATGGGAGGAATTAATTAACGGAATGCGCAATTTATCAAGATTATGTAGTCGGTACCCTCCGGTTCCTTTCCCCACTTCAACGGGAGCGTTCCGAAAACGATAACATCTTTCTAGGGGGTACGCGAAACCCCCTTCCCCCTTCATGGATCCTTATGCCAGGCTACGAGGGAGATTTCTATTTTCAGCGCATTCCTGAACGGAGCTGCCAATTGACCAAACTGGGTTGGAGAGTAAAGCAATTATGGGGGAAATAACGCATACCACATACGTAAAGGGGCCTGAATTTCGCTAAAGGATTCCACCACTAGTTTTGAGTGAGTGAAGAGAATTGGGCTGCTTTTAACATTGAGGTCTTAGGATCTGATGAGTGTGAAGCGAGGTGAGCACGGAGCAGCGCCGGAATGAAGTGGCGGAAGAAACGGGAGATCCCCGAGAATACCCGCCGAACCATAACCACCCACGGAAATCCGAAAACGACCCCGCCGGGAATCGAACCCGGTTCACCTATGCGGGAGCCGAGTGGTATTGACCCCTACACCACCGCGGCCCCCACGACTGGCTGTAATCCAAAACATATTAGCTAATGTAACTTAGATGACTGGATGATTTTAACTGTTTCACGTCGTAGCCACAGAAAATTTGGGAATGCAGAGGTAAAAAAGCCGCTTATACAGCTAACTCCAGCTGAACATGCCAGCAAAATGGCGTCGCTGTAGTAGAAACGCCGTTCACCAATTAGTAGGGCCAGTGACTTTTCGGGTAAAAATTGGATCACATAGTAGACTTCAATACTATATACACATCTCAGCTGTTGTTATACCTCCATTGGCTGCTGGTGTCGTGTCCGTCGTTGACCAAGCCACTCAGGACTAAGTAACTCCGACACTGAACCTTCGTGATTCGTGCGCAAACTGTTAAAATGGACCAGAACATTTTTTAGCCAATCAAAGAAGATGGACGACCCTACAGTTGTTTGGACTGTATCTTGTCTCGAAATCTTTTCGCGAAATATCACAGCCCCTACCAATTAGTACATGATAACCTGCTCGCTACCTGGCAGCCCAGCCAATAGGGAACGTTTCGCAGCTTGCAGTAGCTAAGGATGCACCATGGCACAATGCCTGTTTCTGTAGCCTCGTGCTGCCAATCAGAGAATTCCCCCCCCCCCTACCAAAGGAACCGCCACGTCATTTTCGTCTCTGTGTACTACTTGTATACTCTGTATCTTACACTTACACCCTATTAAACAATGAGTAGAGACCTGAAAAATTCGCGAGTTCAATGACCTGTAGACTATACTCCATTTTCATATGCAAAACTATGCAGATATCATTGTTCATTGATTGCTTGTTGTATTAGCGGAAGATGGTGATTCAGTCTGCAATTTACTGCGTATTTATTATTGGCTCATAGCTGTCCGGGAGGTGTAATTTAACGGGTGGACCAATAGCATTAGCAATGGAAACGTACAGGGATATGAATTCTAGCTTGTCCCGCAATTAAAACGCAAATTTTTCAGGTCTCTAACCATAAGTGGCCAATACAAAACCACACTTATAATAATTCACATCGGATTTTCGCCAAAAAAAAATATTTCTTGACTTGTACCGTTCGAGGTGGCACAGCGATGAAGACCCTGGCCTTGCATTCGGGAGAGTTCATGGTCGATTCCCGGCGCAGTTATCCTTATTTCGGTTTTCCATGGCTTTCCTACATCACTCCACGAATGCTGGAATGGTTCCATAATACAGGCTCTGGCCTATTACTTCCCGGTTCCTGAAAACGTAGTGTTTTCCTACCAGTGCCTTGTCCCTGTTCGGGAGCACTCAAAATACACATAGTTATGCGTCTTAGATGTCTGCCACCGAATCACAAACATTAGTTATTGGTGTACTCCAGTTTAGATTGGCCCGGGTAAGTGGGGTATTTGGGTCAGGGTCAGTGACTCTCTTGGGAGGAAGGTCTCCAGGCGTTTGAGGTAGCGTGACAGTACCATTCTGTAGTAGCCGAGCCCGGTTACCGCATTTGACCCTAGAAAGGGTGAATGACGCGTCTCTTATAACCTCTCTTCTTTCTTAGCGACCCAAGGCTCCACATGCCACCCCTGGTTAACGCAGATTGGGCTCCGCAGCCCGTATCTCTATGGAAACCAGTTTCCTCACGACTGGTAAGGTGTGTCTGCCATGATGCCTAGGGCTGACAGCTGGTACCTAGGCCCGACCACTGGGCGGGGTGTTAGACCACTTGGCATTCAGGCCGTTGGGGCCCAATACTGGAATCTCATAATGAAGAAATTATAAAGTATGGAGATGGTCAGTAGCCGATGACGGCTCTTCCGGCTGTCTGCTTTGCTGGTTGGTGGATGCGGGGAAGATGGTGTGATAACAATGATGAAAACATGGAAGAACTCTGGAACCTACGGGTTGCCAAACCTACGGAGTTTGATAATTGACGGAAATATTCCATTTCAGAGCAGGGGCGGCTTCTCCCGGTCCTACATGCCATGGTGGGTTCGGGGGTGCCTCCCACTCCATGCTCATCGTTCGCCCTCTGCTTTCTGGTGGGCAGTTCAGTGGTGGGATTGCTGGGCGAGCAACCGACCTGTAATGGGTGTAAGGCTAGTGCCAGCGAGGCTTTAAAGTGTCCTGAACCACAACCAGAGTGTGCTTGAGGGGTGGGATTTGCTTGTATCCTGGTGAACTAATGGGTGGAAGGGTCTGCCTTTGTTCACCTGGTGCTCACCATAGGCTGAGCGGTCGGTAATTGAAAACCCACTAGTGCCATGGAAAATAAGTGGGAGAACGGGTTGATCGGTTCGGCCCCACCAGAGGTTCTGTTCCGGTCTCATTATGATTGGACTCGTGCTGGCAGTGGTTAACTCCGCATGCTGGAGGAGGACTGGAGAGATTCCCTCTCTTAACGAAAGGCCGTGTGGTGAGTGGCAACCAGCTCCGGTTGTGTCCTGGAGAGACACTAGGGGTATGGATAGAACCCTGGCCAGACCATACGCTTGGCATCTGAGCACGAGGATCTCAGAACCTTGTGGTAGGGTATTCTGCGCTGTACTTGTGAATCATGTTGGGGTTTTGGATCTGGCCAACTTAGGTGCTAATGTGGGGCACCTGCGATGAGAGGGCGTGATCGCTCTCCCCCACCGATTGGGTGTTCGTAGCAACGGAATGGCCCTTGTGGCTAAGTGTGCTACGTAAAAATACAAAAGTACAAAGGCTGAGAAGCCCTAACTGTATGGCCTGGGTAAGTAAGCTAATGTACGAGATCCCAGAATTTGACACGGAAGAGTCAACTACCGTGTTGTATCAAATTAAGAATGTCAATGCTCCAGGCCATGATGGACTAGGAGCTGAGATTATCGAGCGAAGTTATTCCAGTATCAAGGATGTAATGTTAAAGTTGTACATAGACTGTCTCTGGTCTGGTTTGTTTCCTTTACCATGGGAGAAAGGGTGTCTGCGGATCTTGTATAAGGGAGCCGTAAAAGATCCAGAATATCCAAGACCGTACGTACAGACCTCTTATGTTGCTTCTGGTACTGGGGAAAAAAATACGAAAAATTAATAAACAGGAGACTCCTGATGGCACTGGAATCTGAGGGAACGCACCACGAAAAACAGTATGGATTTAGAAAGAGCATGGGCACTGACTTTGCACTGCATAATGTTATGGAATTTATGAGAAACAGTATGGCGAAGTACATACTTGGAGTTTTCCTTGATATTGCAGGAGCATTTTATAATGCCTGTTGGCCGGAAGTTATGTCTCAGCTCAGGAGGAAAATATGTCCTGCAAACATCTACAGAGTGATTTTGTCTTTTTTCGCAGACAGATTGAGAGTGTACACAGTGAAAACAGTGCAGGTAAATAATAAATTGACGACACAGGGATCGGTCTTAGGGCTGATTTTATGGACGTTATCTTCGATGAATTCTTGAAACCGGGTCTTTCACTGGGTTACATGGCCTTTGGGTATGCAGATTATGGACTGATGCTAGGAGACACCTTGGAGAGAAGGCAGCAGAAATTATGCTGAATATTTTGAATTGGTCATTGAAGGTCAAGTTACGTTTATTCATAACCAAGAATAAGACAATGCTGATCAATGGAAGAGTGCAGAAACAGCAGATTTTGCGATTCGGCAGGAGTATAATGGAGTACGTAGACGACGAATTCAAGTAGCTGGGAGTCATCATGGATGGCCAGATGAACTTCATAAAGCATATAGGAAGGCAGTGGTGGTCTTCCATAAACTTAAGAGGATTGAAAACACAATTTAGGGCCTCAATTTTAAAACACTGGGAATAATCTACAGAGAAGAGTTTGAGGCTATTATTTCGTATGCGGCCATCATATGGCAAAATAGACCCCAACTTGTCTATCATAAAAGGAAGCTGTTCAAAGCTCAGCAAACTGCACTTTCGACAGTGACTAAAGCATATAGAACTGTGTCCAATGAGTTGATCCCAGTCTTGGCTGGTGTCTGACCAATGTACCTGTTAGTGCGATACAGAGACATAACAGCGGAGAGAGAGCGAAGTGACACTCAGCTGTCATGTGATATGAACTGTTATGCTGTTACTGTTTACACTGTAAAAGTTGTGTATAGGTAATACGTAATATGTTTATTGGATGATGAACCACCCGATCGGTGAACCCTGAAACCAATGGTGTTTGTGGGATTGGTGGATGGGGGCAACCGAATGGGTGGTTCAGCGAGCTGGACGACTATCAAAGGAGGAGAAGCTTGAAGCCTGGAACAAAGTTCTCCAGACGTGGCAAGAGAGATGGCCAGCATCAGACAAAAGAAGTGAGACATATGAGCTGATGCCAGAAGTTGAAGCAAGAATGAAGTGGAAGTGGGGAATCATGAACCACTACGGCGTCGAAACCTTCACTGGCCACGGAAGCTTCAAATCGAAAAAACTCCATAGTCTACAGCTGGCGCAATCACCACTTTGTGACGTCTGCGGTGTGGATGATATCTTGGAACATGTGCTGATGAACTGTCTGAAAACAGAAGACATCAGAGAATGATTACAAGAGATCACACAGAGAAAGGGTATTCATTTACAATTCGGTAATGTGTTAAATCAGCGTTTCCTAACCTTTTTAGCCACGGACCCCTAGGAAATCAAGCACAATTTTCAAGGAACCCCTTGATAAAAAAAAACAGCAAAAAATTTCGGACCATTAATTTTTGTACTACAAAAAAAATATTTTTTTATAAAAATACATTAATGTGAAGGTTGGTGTTGCTTCTTTGCAACTAAATTAGTGACATTCGGGTTGACGTTACTACTAAGTTGTAATCTCAAATCGTATTCCACTTGTAATCTTTTCAGTCACGGCCCACACTCATTTATTTCTCTCACTTCAGTCAGTCTCGCACACCGCCCGCTAGCGCACGTTCGTCGTGCTAAGCAAGCGTAGCGATTTCGATACTTTTGGTGGCATTTATTTATTATTGTTAAATGGTCCAGAGATGAGACTGCGGACCCCCATACATATACTCGCGGACCCCCAGAGGTCCGCGGACCCCAGATTAAGAAACACTGTGTTAAAGGATGAAGCTCTTCAAAGCATATGGAACGAGTTTGCCACTAAGATCGGCATAAGGCTTGAAGAATGCGATAATTGGCGCGAAGAGCAAATTTCCGATACCCATAAGGGGGTATTCGGGTAAAGGCTTTAATGTAGAATACAGTGTATGACACTATGAGCAGTGAATGGCCCGAAGAGAGAAGAGGAGTTAGTGCCGTGCACTGTCTTACTCATTCGAGTACAGTTACAGTGCGGGAGGATGGACGGAGTGCCAGCCTTTGGGCCGCGAAACCTGGCTCGGCTCAGTACAAAAATCTCTTCTCTGCGCGTAGAATTTTTCCTTGAAAATCAGGTCTCCCTTTTATAAAAATACACTAAAATAAAGAACCAAATTTCGTAAATAGTTGCCTACATTATTATAAAATTAACGCTTGCAGTTACAAAACAAAATATATGAAAACACTTTCGAGTAAATATTTTTGACAATTTTTTTTTATATCAAACCAAATTCCACAGAATCCTTTACGTGTTAAATATTAAACATTTGCACGGTATTAGTCTAGCATTCTTCAAAATTCGTAGTTCTGGTATTAAACTGCTAACCTCTTTCGTATTTCTCTTTTTTGTATTCTGCAAGGCCCTGAGTCTGAAACCTCACGTGACGAGTGCGGTTTGTGGATTCCAGTCCGATAAGAAAATCGGCGACCGCCACTTTCTTTCCCTCCCTGCGTCTCCTTTCCAACCACTGCAGAACTTTCTCCAGCAAAGCATTCCTGCTCCTTTTCAAACTCCCTTTTCGCCAATCTCGCGCCGCGCCTAGTCCTGACGAATGTGACGTGGAAGGGGGGGGGAGGGGTCTCTTGTGTTTCGGGAGACGTCACTAGCCCCTCCTTCAACCCTCGCACCCTTTCCCTGTTGGCATCAACACCCTCCCACTTCTGGCGAACCACCCCCTTCAAGCACGCCGGTGGCGGCGCCGGGGAGAAATGTCTCGTCATCAGCGTCGCGGGCGGCCATTTGTATTCCCTCCCGTCAGGGCAGGGTGTGTTCGCAAATCGAGTTTTCTTCCCGCGGGTAGTAGAGCCAGCGAGTAGACGAGTAGACGGACGTGCGAGTGCAGCGCGCGGCCACAGCCAGCATCTTCCCCATCCCTCCCCATTCCTTAATCCTCGCCCTTCTTCCAGGCCTGCTATCCCCGCAGCATCCCTGATACCCCTGGACCTTCACTGAGAAAAAGGGTTCGTTGAATAAAGCAAAGTTGGTCCGGCGCAAACAAATTCCTTTTTTTGTGAAGGGGCAATTAAATATTTTGCTGTTGAAACCAATTTTTTTCTTCTTCTTATTTGGTTACCCCAAAACTGTAAGATTTAATTAGAGCAACCAAAGAGTTTATCTTTTTATAAATAAAATAAAGTGAAATCCTGACCGAGATACGAACCCAGGTCATTCGCACCCGGGTACCACACCCTAACAACCTCAGCTAAAATGACTAACTACCAATGAAATGGCAATGCTTTTAAATACATACATTTCTAATAATGGACAAAGTGCATAAATATACTTTTCAGTTTCGTTTTGAAATTGTTTAATTCGGATTTTTGTACCATTATTAAGCATCTATAAATCCACTAACAAACACTGTTAGTATCCTAAATGTCGAAAAATTACAAACAAACTTTCTAGCTATATTTTCGAACGAAGGCAATCCAATGAGTGGCCAAGAAAAAAATATACAGTTGATTCAACTAAATATTTTGTATACAGTCTTTTTTTTTACTCAACGCTGGTTTAGTTTCTTCAAGCGAACAAAATCCATTTTATTGCTTTCAAAATTTGTTGTATAGTTAACAAAATATTTTGTTGGGGCTACAAAGTAAATATTTGGCCCTTGTGAACAAGTAATTTGTTGGCCAGAACAAACCTTTTTTTACTCAATGACGCAGTGCAGACAAGTAGTGGCGACTCACAGCGCATGTTATGTGTTGTACAATTAGAATCGAAGTTTTAACAACCATCTTTATGCTATCGACTGTCACTTATTCTTTACTCGTTAATTACAAATGTCGGATCAAAGATGTTCGCTGCCATGGATTTAAATTATTCAAATGTCCATCAATCACGAAACACGTCCCACTTTATTACAGTCCAGGCTGTTCGATCCCAGGCTCCGCGCTCCCCGACGGTCGCTCGCTGAACTTGCTCGTCACTACGCCGTCGCCCGTCGTCTTCAGTCGTCGTGCTTACGCGGCACTCATGGCCGAACAAGACTGCGGTCACATTTTGTTTACTAACTACCCTATTACTAAGTGTAAGCGTTGTCCGAGGGCAGGTCTGGACTGTGTTGCGTCTCAGGGCTAAGCCCCACACGCCTACATGAGAGGGAATTTAGGAAAGGAGGCGTGCATCGTGGCAAAGAGGGACAAAGCAGCCATGGCCAGGTTTGTGGCCATGACTGCATACCTGATTGTGTAATAGCTGAGCTATATCTAAGAAGGGGGAGGGGAAAAACCGGCATAGACACCGTAAAAATCTTCCCGACAGGAAAGAAGTTCAAAACTTATTCATGCATTAAAAAAATGCTAAAGGAGACAGCAGGTGAGGATTCCATGCTCTTTAATGTGGAGTTGAAAATCTAGAAGAGAAAGGGGCGGACGGCCGACACAGAGGCACGCCGCCGCTTGTATAGCTCGGACGGCCCGGTCCAGAACATTCTCCTCGCCTCGAGTCGCGTTGACGTAGGCGAGGCTGCACGCGCCACGTGCCCAACACAAGGTTTGAGGGGGTGGGGAAGGGGGGCCACGCGTAACAGTATATTCCAGCTTTATGTGTGCCATTGTACCTCCGCTCGCTGATGTGTGCCATTCGACCTCCGCCATCTGACACGCCCTTCAGGACTCTGAACGAACAGTAATTAAGTAATTACGTAGCGCTCTGGTGTCTTCATTCTGTTCGGCCGAGTCGAGAGGTAGACCCGGTTCTCACTTCGGCATCGGCCAATGACAAAATAACATCTGCTTGTGTACGTATATATGCCGTTTTATAGCGCGAAATGATAGGGACCCTACTAATAAATGGGGGCAGTGATTTTTCGCGAAACAATTTCGAGACAAGATATACAATTTCGAGACAAGGGCTGTAGGATCGTCCAGATTTTTTTGATTGGCTGAAACGTGTTACGGTACTTGTTTGCGCACGAATCACGAAGGTTCAGTGTCGGAGTCACGGAATTCTGAGTAGCGGGTCAAATGCGGAAATGACACCAGCACCCAATGGGGGTGTCATAAAATCATATATGACATTTTTTTTTTTCCAACGGTGCACTCAAGCTAGAAATGATGGAAACTGTAGCAGTCGGGCTAGTATTATAAGTGAAAGGCGTGAGTATGCATGCACGCTTGTTCGCTTGGTCATGTTATGCTGGACATACATCACATAGCCGAGGAACTAGCCTTCGAAGCCATAGATGCCAGCTCCCTACTGCTGCTTGTGCCCACAGAAATAGAGAGAGAGAGAAAGACTCACAGTTGAAATAATAAGTTTTGGAAAAGACATCATCTACAATGGTTACACTTGGTTACGCTATAGTGTCCTTAAAATATATTGTATATTTTCCCCTTCATAAAACATGGCAAACTCTAAAATATATACGTATATTTTTAACCTTTACTTGTACAGGGGGGAAATAAAGTACCACGAATCTCGCTTGTACCTAAACAAAAACAAGGAAAGCTATTATGGAAGCACGAGGAAAGAGAAATAAACTCTCGCATTTGTGAACTTCTTCTGTGTGCATTTACACTGAAGTGCAACCCCAAAGCATTTGCATATTACTCTTTATCTCCCCTCTGTATTACAAATAATGTCTCTATGGTGTTTCTTTTACGGGCAATGGATGCCAGAGACATTTCGCTGCCTATGGTGTAAATGCATGGAAATTATTTTTCAGGTGCTAATAAGTGCAGATCTGAAACTTGAAAAATAAATAAAGTTTTCAATTGAGACCATTGCGCATTTTCTAAAATTAGCTTCTGCTGTCCTTTCAAGTTTCTAATGTTGGGCATGCGTGTCTTGGCAGATGGGCCTTTGGGAGCCATTCTATGCTTACTGTGCGACTCGAGGAAGAGAGGAGTGAGGTTTGAAGTTAATTAGACACGAATTATCGTCATGAATTAAAAAAGGCAACTAGATGAAGTAAAGTTGTTAAAGTAAAATATATAAATTTGGTGGTAAACTGGCGTGAATTGAGAAGCTGAAAGAAAGAGGTACGGAGAGCTTGTAAGGGGGGGGGGGGTATATGTCAATGCACAAACGATTTTAAAAAATCTCTTAGGTTTTTAATTTGTTAAAAAAAATTTTCCTGTCAATTACATTAAGCTTTTCAAAGAAAAAATTGACTTAATAAATCCGATACTTATAGTTAGCGAAAAATTTACACCGTGCAAATTTTATGCGTAGGTGTTCTGCCAGATGAAAAAATAATTTTTGAAATAGGATAATAAATATAATATTCGATTTGGGATACCCCATGCCTATAAAAGTAATATGGGTACTAGAAACATACGTATATGCTTGAAGGGTTATTGGACGTAACCGCTGGGCTCCTTCTTCGGGTAGGNGGGGACAGAAGGTTGGTTGGGGGAGGGGGGAGGGGGGAACCTCTCAAGACGCACAAGCAGCTCACTCCCATTTAAAACACATTGTGCCACCTTCGGCATATATACACTACTGGCACAAAACAGCATCAAGTATTTTCAGTTCCTGACAGAAGTGCTACCGTAATTATTGGAAGGCATCCCTTTGGACATAAGGCAATAAGGCAATCCATGTGGTAGACGGATGTTCCACTCATTCTGCCCAGATAATTAAAACTGTTATTAACAGAACTTTCGGTGGTCGTTGGATTTGTATGTCTGAAAACACGTAATGACCTGCACGTTCCCCAGACTTAACGCCTATGAACTTTTACCTTTGGGGAACATTAAAGAAACAGGTCTACAAAGACCCACCGACGACTCCCGAAGACACGAAAGGCCGTGTAACACGAGCCTGTTATGCGGTGTGTCCAGATGAAACTCGACGTGCGGTATTGTCCGCTCAGGATCGCTTTACAGCATGTATCAATGTACGAGGTCACCATTGCGAATACCTTATAGAATATAATAACAAAGGAAGCGTAGTCTGAGGCCGGGGTTTGTTCAAACAAACGCCAGCTACAGGACGGCTACAGTCGCTACAGGACGGCGCTACGTCAGCCCATTGCTCCGTGAGGCGGCGCAGTTTACTTCGTCATTGCCCTTCAGCGATCTTGAATGACCAGCAAATGTCATCGCATTTATTACATCTTCATACGCACTGTCGAGAGGTGTTAATAAATTGTATCATCCCATTTAAACTAAGTCGCAGCGGAATGTAGCAGACTTCGGATGGGCGTAAAGTAGAGCAGAATAGACAGAGCCCCCGGCCGTGCAAGGACTTAAGTAAACTATCCTGGCCAATTGAAAATTGAGACTCACGAAGGAGGAAGGGGAAAGCAAGAAGGGTGAACAGGGATGGGAAAAGGAGGGGGTCCGAGCCGAGCAAAGAGTACACCACTGCGCAGAAGTAGGTGGCGGTAAAAACATTAACGCGACAGCGCTGGCGTCGCAGTCCGTTCCAATAAGACCAATAAGACATACCAATGCACATAGCCTCACATAGTACTACTTTTTTTTTTTTTACCAAATTTAGTAGTTAACGGTTTACTTAATTCTTAGATATTATATAATATATTTGTATTTAATTGTAGCACTACCTTACGAAATGGCCGACAAAATAACGATTTTATTGGCATATGTTATTTTTGTAGCAAATACTTACAGATTACCTAGTTTGGTCGAAATCGTTCAAATGGTGTGGCGGTTATAGCAATAAATCATGAAACATTTTTTTTGGCAGCTACTTTGAAAATAAGTGTTTTTTGATTAACTGAAAACATATTAATTGACATGGCCAGCCGTATTTCTACAAGTCTGCTAAATTCGGTAGTATTTAATTGATTTGTCCCTGAAATATTAAATAAAAAAGATATTTTTGATGAGGCGCTTTCTTATAAAACAGTCTACAAAAGCATGATTTTTATTAGCATATTTGATCTTTGATATAGATACGTACAGATTACCAAGTTTGGTCGAAATTGTTTAAACGATGTGGTAGTTATAGCACATTAATATAGAACATTTATATGGCAGCTAATTGAAAATAGGTGCCTTATCTATTCAAATAGCATATTTTGGACTACCACAGTTTCTCTTACGTGCCAAATTTTGTGGGAATCGGTCCAGTAGTTTCCGAGATGTGATGTAAATTCTTTATTTATTCATCTAGCGATATTTTCCAAAATGACGGATCAATAATAACGTCCATCTCTAATTTCAATGCATACATGATGAGCTATAAAATTACCAAATTTTGATTAAATCAGTTGAACGACTGCTAAGATATAGCATGTAAAGATATAGCATTTAAATTTAAAAATGGTCACCATTTTGAGAATGAACATCCGGCCTTGTCGAAAACTATAAAAGTTAGATGCCCTTGTACCAGGTTTGGTGAAATTCGGGTCACGGGTTCAAAAGTTTTTAGTTGAGACACACACACATACGTACATACATACATACAGACACACAGCCAGAAAAGTGATATCATAAGCCTTCTTTCCTTCGGACAGTAGGCTAAAACGAGTAATGAAATCAAGCAATATTTGATGGACAAATATTATCATTTAGTCATGTTCACTATTTTCTCAGTAGATGTTTTTGGTGAAAGAAAGGACGTACTTAGCCTCATAGACATACTAAAAAATACGAAAATGAAATTATAATTGTAATGAACCATTCGTGATACGGAAATATTTTGACGGCTTTTATAGATAAACTTACGATAGTTGAGAATAATATATTACCCTCAACATACAATCGTCAACTGAATGGATTGTAAAATCTGCATATCACATCTCACGGCAAACAATTTTCATAGTTATGGAGATAATACTCAGATGTAAAAAAAATCTAATGTACAACCCGTTTACCTAATAAAATTTATATTAATTATTGAACCCACCTCAAAATACTGGCCATAAACTTTACAAATTTTTGTTCTTTCCCTGCATAAAATAATTCGAATACAAATACTAATGTTGACAACAGAAACTATGTTTGCGACAGGGCTTGTTTAAATAGACCAACGAGAATACCACTTATAGGTGGTTCACGATAAAGTGAACACTCCCGAAATATACCTTTGAAAAAATAACTACCCATAATTTAATATATTTTAATATCAGTAATGACCGCAATACTTATAGTCAAGTCGACAGCGAACTACGAGAAGAAGCTCGACGTTTTAGCATCTTACTAGTAGTAAAGTTAAACAATTTTGTCACCTGCAATTCAATTTCTTTTTGTTGTATGCGAATAAGAATAATAATTTTCGTGATTGTAACATATTTATGTTTTTAACTCTTTTACATAATCACCTGGCTGACGCAACGTTAAATTTAGCTGGTTCATTGATTTTTTTTTTTTTTTTTTTTTCCAACCCGCGCTCGCGTGTCAACAAAATAGTGTTTCTTGACCAACGTGGTTTTAAGTGTTATTTTGTATATCTTGATTTGAATTATTCATTAGCGTAGTAAATAATACATTTTTATACATGTTTTGAATGAAGTGGCAATGTTTGGTATTGCTTTATGCTGTATTTATAGGTATTTTCTTATCCCAGAAATTCTTGAAATTTCACGCAGTATGTCAACCTGGAAAATTTATTGCTTCGTGCAACCGGAGACGGTAAAAATTTTAAATCTCGAATTCACTTCAAAAAAATTTGAATGAGTGTTTTGTTGTATTTGCGATACGTTATGCTGTTCTGAAAGTTGTAATAAATGTGTGTGCTATTTCTTAGCAGCAAATTTACGTGTTGATAACTCGGCACGTATGTCATTCGTTTTAAAGAAATTTCATAGAAAGTGTTTTATACTTCACGTGAAATATTCCTTGAGTTTCAGGAGTATGTTAAAACAAGTGTTATGACGTATGTCAGAACGTTTTAAATCATCGAGGAGTTAGCATGTTAATTGGTAACCACTGATACAAGATTATTATTTTATCGCACAAGTGAGAGTATTAACGTACAGAATATATATATGTAATGTTTTCAACGATTTCGCCGTGACGTCACAATGCCAGCCCAGACGTTGTTGGCTAACATTTCAGCTGACGTGACCCATAACTCCAAGTTGATTTACATCCTTCATCGCGTGTCTTTTTCGATTGTTCTATAGACAAGCGGACCTCCTCATTGTGTATGACACGCCACAGAATGTTCGGTATGCTCCGATAGCTTGTAAACTCGCCATGTCGTGTGGGGATACAACATTTCAGTGCTGAATTTCTCGCACGCTGAACAGAGAAATACGCATGTTTGCCGAACAACAGTGCGGATACCATATGAAGGCCTACTGCATGATCTCCTATAAACACAAGGCGCACATCAATAACCAATATAAAAATCCATTCCCCCGTGTTTCCTGTGCCAGAATTAATTTGAAAATGCGTACACATATACGGGAACGCGCAAAAAAACAATTATAAAATGATACAGCTAGCACACCGCGGCAATCACACATCTGCCATGTCGGGAAGGTTGGCTAACCTTCAGACTGTGCCTTTCTCTCAGTAGAGGATGCTGTGGTTTACACTGACTGAAGGAAGAAGAGGCAGGTTACACCGGCATTACCGGTGCTAACGCGCGTGTTATTGGAACAAATACTAGGAGAAAAATTACTTCCCAATATTATAAAATTCGTAAACGTTTACGGCAATAACACATTTTTATCACAATTCTTACTTACTAATAAATTAAATACTAATTTATGACCGCCTTATGAGCAAAAGGGGTAGGGATTACAATCCCCAAATGCATCCCTATGGCTATGTCTCTGGTGATGGTTATAGTAAAATCTTGAAAAAAGGCATGACACTTACGTAACCTATGCTCACATATGCCTATATTTTTATACTAGCACTGCCTGATAATCATTATCTCCCATTAGTAACCTATGCATTAGCGGAAACAGTTAGAACATTACGCTTACGTTGTAAACACAAAACACACGCTATGATGACAATAGTACCAACTTAACCCAAAATGGCACTTCAGATAAACGAAATACCATCTTGTCCCGTATATCACCTTATCTAACCTCCCCCTATAATAATTGCGTTAAAAATTATTTATTAATCCTTAGGATAAAAAAATCATTATGTCACTCATAGAGTCCTACATAATATTTCTTATTTTTTCAAACAATGAGGCAAGATTTTACCAACAATATCGGGTGATTATCACATTTTTTCTTAACGTTTTCCTGACAAAGGAAGTTTAGTTCCCGCAACTTGTTTGCAGTTGGGATTTTTAACAATAATCAGACAATGAATTGTCATATAACAGAGAAATTATTGTATTCTACTTTCAAAGTCCGTTGTTTAAAACGTGTAGAGTTATTTTGCCGTTTAACGAAGTAAATAAAAAATTGTATTTTTTTTTCCTTTCCCCAGTTTTCATAGATTTGTTCAGATTTGACAGCACGAAATTTTGCACTATCTCATTTTCCTAAGAAAAATCTCAAGAACATGTGAACTTAGTCTTTAGTAAACGCAATAACAGAGAATTGCCTTAATCAATAACATCAGAGAAATATCCGCAATGCATAATATATTCCACCATGAGAGCGAATTTTTCTCATTACTTGAAATGAAAAAGTTAAAATTTGACATGAAATCCACACGAAAACGTGAAATTTCATCACAGCCTAGAGAATTTATAGCCCTATTTTAATCTCGCTTTATATTATTACGAAATGCATTACAATTTATCATATTTATTTACGTATGTGCGACGTGCCTGCGGAGTGTTCCTCCCGCATGTGGTTTTGGAGGAATGTACGAGAGGCCACACGACTTTTACACTGGCAGATAATGTTTTTCGACATAAAATAGGAAGGAAATTCCTTATACTTTTTGAACGCCAAAAGTTATAATCATGCATTACAGCATTAACAAATCAATCACTTCTAGTTGTCGCGTGTAGGACAGCTAATTCTGCCCGTTTCGGATGGCTAGAAACTCAGGCGAGCGACTGAAAACTCAAAGTCATCAAAAACACAATTTGAATGCACAGTCTCGCGAGTAATTGTATGAGACACCACAGAATGTTCGGCTTGTCGGCAAAGTGATGAAGAAGCAATACAGGCTTACGTAAGTCAGCACAAGAGGTAAAGTTATTTGCTACCACAGATCGTACACTTTCCATATGTCGTATGCGGGTGATACATTTTAGTGCTGAGATTCCCACATAATCGTTTGATATAAATATATTAGTGATGGCCCGATACTGAAAAACCCCGATACCGATGAAGATTCCGATATTTAGGATTTTACCGATCCGATACCTGTAAACCGATAGTTTCTTTTATCATACTGTAAGCAGACATTTGTCACTAAAGTGTTTAAGAGACAACTGCTGCCTGGAAAAGTTTTGTTTGCAATAAGCGAAATTGACTTACTGCTAAGTGAGATTTACTTTATGCCCGGTACATCAAAGCATAAAAAAAAAAAATAGTTTAACATTATACAAAATTATATCTCACTACAACATATTACAAAACTAAGTTAAAGTTGCAAAAAGGTCGCTAGTCTACAATTAATATGTAAAAGCACAGGAATGAAAACTAAGCTAACAAGCCACGACCATTTTGTTTACTTTGAGAAACGCATGTCAAACATAAGACTGCTTTACCAAAAATAAAAATGTAACCCGTGAAGCGAAAAATAATGATGGGCATGTACATTCTCATTTGTTTTTATCGCAAAAAAATTTTTTTAGAAAAATTTACAATTTTTTTATTTTTTAATTTAATTTTTTTTTAATTATTGCATATTGATATTTCAAATTATTTTGTTCTTTTTATTCGTATTGCTGCAGCCTGATGTTAAGAGTTGGGAAAATTAAGTGTGCAGCAGAGGAGAGAAAATACTTGAGGTTTAGAATGGCCATTACCGATGTGCCGAGATTTTAGTGCCGATCTCCGATAATGGTAAATGTACCGATAATACCGATATCCGATACCGGATATCGGGTATCGGGCCATCACTAAATATATATATATTAGTATGCACACATGTGGGCTGATTCAGAAGTCATGGTAGCTATTGTTTATCTCCCGTAAATGACCCAACACAGGAAAAGCACTTTGTGTACAGTTGAAAGTGTACGACATGTACGTTAAGAAGCTGACACTACATGGGGTATGGACGTAGGAATGTCCGGCAAGGAACAGAGACAAACACGGCTGCTTGAAATCACCTTATAATTGATATATTCCTGTTGAAAACTGCGTACACTCATTTGAAAGGGGAACGTGTGGTACGCGTGCGAGCTGTTTAACATCCTTCAAAGCGGTCTCCGAGGTCGTCCACGGCGACGAGGCAGACAACGTCACAGCATTTCGACGAGAGGTGGCGCACATCGACGGATCTCGCGCAGCTGGTGACATTTCTCGTCTGCCGTCAAGTGCAATTAAGGCTAATAAAGGCTTACTGCGACGTCGCATGTACTTCGGCAAAGCAACATGTGATGGGTGGATCACAAAATAACCTTTTTTATGGTAAAAATGTTGGTTTAACGTTACTGAAAAATGTCCCATTTTCGTAATAAAAAAATTTGTATTCGTTGTACTTCTAGATTCACTTAAAAAAAACGTTGCGTTAGCACCAATTACTTTGTTAATATTACTACAAAACAGTAAAAACCTCTCCAATTTGAAAATATTTTTTCAGCTATCTTAGCGCAAAAAATACGAAACTCTACAGGAAACAAAGGCTACATTTACGTATGGTGCTTTTAAATTTTCGGTTTTAAAAACGAAATTTTCACTTTGGATTGGAGATTTCTGAAATTGAGTAGAGCCAGCATTCGTTGCTAGATTGGCAAATTAAAGGTTGTCGGCTTGAAGTTACCGGCTACTTACGTAGCATTTGGTTGATATAGTAAAACAAGAAACTCTAATAATGGAACTACACAATATGTTATCATCTTCGTTAAAATATGCACTTGCTTGAATGCATTGTTCATTACACACGAAGTACGATATTAAAATATCTGAGGTCTCAGTGAAATATTTTAGTAACTCAATTCAACAAATGCAAGGAAGAACTCTTCAGTAATATCGTTTTATAAACTACATGAAAAGTGAAATCAAAATCATAGCAAAATGTTTAATTATATTAATATTTGTTTGAAAAAGTACTCAATTACCACAGTGACATTATCGTAAATCAGTTGTAACAAGTGTAATATGTATTCAGGAAGAAACATACTTGTATAGGACACATAAACCTATTATTAGAAAAGTATTTCCCTTATGGTTTCCATCAAGGGAAATTTTCTTGCGTCTCTTATGACTGCAACAAATTATCGTTTCACAGACGTGATAACATGTCGTTAAATAATTGTGATTGGTGCGTTATCTTTGCTAAGTTTTGAAAACCAACTGCAGTTCCTATCAGCCTGTTAGACATCATGAGAGAAGAAACATGTGCTGCCCCCTTATGGCCATCTGTGGAACTGGTTAGCAGATCTCNTTCATGAAAAAAAAAAAAAAAAAAAAAGATATCGATAGTCAAGAAACGGTGTCTCCCACGACTGCTCGTATGATCGTTGCAATTTTGGGCAAAATGCCTGTTAGGCCCAACGCCTTTTAGGTTAGATGACTGTTAGGCTAAATTACTGTTAGGCTAAATGACTGTAGGCGAAACACCTTTTAGGCTAAACGACTTTTAGGCTAAACGCCTTTTAGGCAAAACGCCTGGCAGGCGAAACACCTGTTAGGCCAAACGACTGTTAGGCTAAACGACGTAGGCTAAACGCCTTTAGGCAGAACGATATTAGGCTGAACCCCGCAAAACCTTCGCGCTCACAGATAAAGATTTTAAGTGTTAGTAGGGGTGGACAGTTGTATTTCGTAAATAATATATTTAGGCATATGCTTTTTCCATGCCATTATAAATAAAATTGGAAATAAATTTTAGTTATTTTATAACGACCTACGTCGTTCATGAACTTAGATACACCCTACGCAGTTTGTTTGCAGTATTTAAAACTTACTTAAGTAGCATACGCTCTTAAGTTGCTCCAGAGGCAGGACCCGAATTAGTCCCCACAGAAGCTGTATCTCGGTGCAAAGACATGCATGTGTTGGAGTATGGCGACTTGTCTAGAAGTTATTAGGCAACAGTATGTGAACTATGTAAAATTTTAACTTTCAAATGAAGAGTTTTTATAACGTCATTAAAGTTATCACTTATGCAAGCTACTTACATCTCTTTACAGATGCTGTAATGTGCACTCTGTAAAAATTTATATTTGTTGTACTCCGTGTGATTAGTGTACATATCGAAGCCCAGTTTTTATATTTGTTTGTACCTTGAATGAAAAATGCATGCAATTGCTTATAAGCAATTCAGGTAGAATTTCATATTTAAAGTACGGACTTAAAACTTTGGTCGTTCATGGTTGAAAAAATCTATATCCTCATCACAGACGGTTTGCGTTAAAACTGTTTTTCTTACCCTTTTTACCAAGGAATACTATTATGTATTTTATTATTAGGAAAGATTTGCAGCATATAAAGAAAAACCTTTTGTTTCATACTTAGATCACTAAGGACGGAATACGCCTTTTATAATGGATTTTACGTCGGTATTTTATTTCTGTGCCTCCACTTTACTCCAAGTTGCGTACGCTATTGTTTGAGACTGACGTGCATCTGTATATTAATTTACATTCATGTTCAGATTACGTTCGCATGAACAGTGGTTCAGCATTCTGATCCCAAGTATTTCAGTCATTATGAAGAGTAATTTCAGAGAATCATACTTTGTCTGCACTGTCACAACATTAGCTCTCACGAGAGATCGTTGTGTAATTTCGCACAATTTGCGTGGTGCGTAACTATGATTTAACCCTCTTTCTTACTTTTGACTGAATAACTTTTATCAAGTTAAATACTGCTGGCTAATCAACGGTAAGCTTTTTGTCTCTGAGATCAGTTACTCGATTTCCTTCTTAGTATGAATCTGTAAAATTATATTTTACGTTACAGGTAATGGTTTTTTTTAACCACGGGGGAAAAAGGTTAGAAGGTATAATGTGCTTGCAAAATAAAGCCGATGAGTTTAAATGGACCTGATAAGATTTTAGTGAACTAACTCATCGCTGTGGGCTGGAAGCAAAAATTTCTGTAAGTGAAAAGATTTTGAGCTCGAGTTTAGGGAAGGGCATCTTATGCGCTGCTTCATTATAACCTATGAGTGGGGACTTGAAAAATTCGCGAGTTCAACGACCTGCAGGCTGAACTCTACGGCCTTATGTACAAATTTGCCGATGTCAACTGCACATTGGTTGCCTGCTGTCACAGTGGAAGGCGACGACTGGGTTATCGTTCCCCAGAAGGTGTCAAACACGTCGTGGTCCAATAGCTCAAGTTAAATAAAAACACACGTGTTTTGAATTCTAGCTTGTGCCAAAATGAATCCGCGAATTTTTCAGGTCTCTGACATGTCAAAGTTCACGTTAATATTTGGCGTCACGCTGGACCACAACCCTGTGAATACACAAACCAGTGAAGTTAGTTCATTGGCTGCTGTATGGATATGAACTTCTGACAAAACTTCGCTTGATTCAGGCGCAATGCTATGAAGTGTGTATTCATTGGATGCAAAGTTTTTCAAAGACGTGTGTAATGAAGCACGGTCCAATACAAACGCGGTACAAACTTACACGTGCTTAAAATATATACTTGTCCGCAAAAAAAAATAAAAAAAATAACGCCAAATTTTCAGACATTTACCTGCGAGGAATATCGGACTAGTGACGATTAAAAATCCATACCATTAAAAATAATTAGCGTGCATAACGTACCTACATCCGGGATAAACATTGCTGAATCATAGCAAAGGCAGGTAAAAGTTTCTAAGGACATAGTAAACCTGCCTGGCTTAACAGCAACAAGATTTTTCTATTTCATATAACTGGCGGGAATTCCGATGATGAATAGTTACATTTTGAAAGTCTAACAGCTCAGTCTCTCCAGTATGTACAAATACTGAGATATATGTAATAACGCGTCTATCTACTAGCGTATTCATTGTGGAAAATACATTTTTATCGGGCTCTTTCATAAAGAGTTGTACACCGGTATGTGGAGGGTATTCATTAAATAATAATAATTTTAAAAGAAATTGCACCTTGTTTTACCCAGCAAAGCTTTCATTAAACTAGCATTTTATAATATTTCGGAAACCTTACTATATGCTTTTATTTTTGCGACTCGCCCCATTGGCTGGTTTTTTAGTCTGAAAAATCAAATATATTGAGACTACTTAGAAATGTAAACATACATACAATATTAAACAGTAAAGGAAGAATGTTGCTAAATTTTCCGATGTATACATTTAAAAAAAGTCTTGCAGAAAAAGTGTCGTAAAGTGTCGATATTATCTCGTCTTGCGTCGATAGAAAATACTGCTTACACAATTAAAGTCGGCCTTATCATTCGATCGCGCATAATAGCGTCAACGCACACGTGATCATCCCCCCCTCCAGTTCACTTAGACTTCAGAAATGGGTTTTTTTAAGCGCACCGCCTAGAAAAATATTTGCAGAGTGGAAAGTGAAGTAAAAAAAATTGCATTACCAGATTAGCATTTTAATTTCAAGTTCAAGCGTTAAAGGAGGTGGTTTTAATGAAGGTGTGGCGAGGGGTGGAGAGACCCTTGTAGGGACGCGGCGTGACTGTGCGAGCACGCACGGGTGTGTGCCGAGCAGGGGAGAGGGGAATGGACCCTCCTTTCCTCCTCCCGGCCGATATGTGGCGCGCCTGGTGGCGGAATACGGTACCTCGCAGGTAGGCGTGTCAGGGGAGGAGGCGAGATCGCGACATCCCTCCAGAGGCCCTATCCTGCAACATTTTACTGTCGTTGAATGCCGCTTAACTATATTTGCGAACCGAAATTGTATTCTGTAACTTCGTATGTCGCCGTGATGGTCTTTCGAATTCCTCTGTCTTTATATAAAGACAGGCCAACAAGGCGTCTTTACGAATTAAAGTGGAAATAAAATGGCTCGACGTACTGGCGTTAATTCTAGCAAACACGTTTCACAGGGGGAAAAAAAAACTGTTTCGAAATGCCCCACCTCCCCTCCCACACCAAAAAATGTTATATTCAGTTATATTTCCGCACGAATGAACTATGTATGGAATATATTTAACGAGCATATTTAATAATTCGCAAGTGATACTCTCCGAGCACTTAGCTTTAACGTAACTGCGAAATGACGGATTCGGCCACAGGTCAGTGCTGCTATCTCGCGTTGGTCGAAAAGAACTAGGCCAATCTGAAATCTTGTATCCACGGAGAGAAGTAAATTTAATTTAGAAGTGTTATTCGAAAATCCAATAAGAAAAATTTCATTTATAGTTGGAAATTCACTATAATAACGAAACGTGTGGAACAAGAGACACTGCATTAACGGAAAAAAATATAATTCAACAAGCAGATCATTGATTTCAGAACACATCACACTGGGTTGCCAAATGTACATCTTTGCACAAAGATATTAATAAAGATATTGGCTTACAGAATACAACATAAAGACGTTTACGAGTAACCATTATCGTGTCCCTCTTTATCATAATGACAATTACAGTGACTGCCTTTAAGCAAGCTCAAGTTAGAGAATGAGGTCCCTAGGTAAATGTACTCTATTTTCCCTCATTCTGGCGCTCATGTGACCGCCTGGTGGCAGAATATTGTACATCTTTGGTAGGGGCGCCGGGGGAGGAAACTAGGACCACGATATCCCTTCAGGGCTGCTTCATACTTCATAGGTGACGGGGGCTAATTTGTAGGCGAACCGGCAGAATTGGGTCGCGTGTGCATTACCAGCTATCCCTGCGAGGTACGCGGGTTGCGTACATGCTGTAGAGCAGGGGCGTAATAACAAGGTAGAAGGGAGAAAAAAAAGCTTCGCGGGTTGCGTGCATGATGCCGTGCAAGGGGTAAAACAAGAGTGTTGATCGAAGTTGCGGCGACCGATGCGACGACACACCAGCCCGTGCCGTCGTGGTTGCTGTGTAATTGGACGCCTGAAGGAATAATATTGCGAGTAGTAAGCTGCAACGCCTTGCCACCTGGTCGTACTCGTTTTAGTCCATTTGCGGTTTCTTCACACTTTTTGAATCAAACCTTTGAAAAAATACACCATGTATAACATGTTTGGTTGCTTTCTGTTTGTCGTGTATCACAAGCATTTTATACCTATGTTAACATATAAGTACCATATTATTTTTGGTTAAATTTAACTTTTACTTATATTTTATATATAAATTATAATAATTGTTTCATAATTAATGTGAATAAAAACAGGGAGAAAATGTGTGTGTTGGTAATGCCTTGTAAGAAATAGTTGTTGTACGAAATATTATTACACTGAGTGCCCACGAATTTGGTGAGTCTGCCCTCCAGTGTAATTTTCTAAACTTCGCTTGAATGAGGCGGAGGAGTATTCTGTAATTAGAACTAAAGTAGGGTTTCATAAGGTTGAAAATAACTGTAAGTGTATTTATACAGAGCGATTTATTGAATATAACAATGAGGGATGTGTGCGTGAATAGTATAAACACAATGTAATGTGATTGAACTTTCAAACTACTTTTAAAATAAACTGTTATTTTACACTAGTTTACGCATACATTTATCGTTATATCTATGTTTATTATTTCTCATTCCTCTAGTTTTAAACGAAATGATTAACGGGACACACTCATGCAACATGCCTAAACCAAAACATTAGCGGAATTGTATAAAAAAGTATTTGAAAGCGTTTTTTTTCTTTCGTCGCCTTTTAATTCGTTTTAATTTATGAGGCGTTTTTGTTTTTTGTTGATGTATCATTCTTTTAGAATGAACATTTTTATTTACACTGGCCCGTTTTTTTAAGTGTGTTGATGTAGCGCAATAACTGCCATTAATTTTAATATATTTTTATTACAAACATGCTTTATAAATTGTGTCGAACCTTAAAAAAATGTAAAATTATGCATAAAAACTAAAGTATTATGAAAATGTATGCAATTTCCAATAAATATAATACATATCGTAACATTTTCACATACAAGAGAAAAAACACAACCTGTTCAAACAGTGAAAATGGATTAAAGTACAGTACAGTAAACTTTGAATACAAATAAGCAAAGGTAATGCGGTTTAAGTTACGGGCAGCAAATAAACGAAACCCTCAGTACTGCATGTACCGAAACAAGAAACACGAACATTTTTATTGTGCTTATGTTTTCAAATGAATTTTTGTACGGTACCGGCAGATGCGCTCCAAACGTATGATTGTCACAATGCTGGTCAAAATATCCTTCACGTCTTTTACACCAGCGTAGAAAAACAAACCTCAGAGTAGTGACTTTTGGAAGAAACAGCAACCTTAGAAGTTGCTTGTTAACGTGTAGAATACAGCAGGAGCGAACTGTCGCCTCGACAAACCTTTTATACATCGACACAGAGTAGGTAAGTACACAGAGACGAAATGGAGTAGTGGTTCCTTTCATGTGGACGTGCCCATTCTCTGATTGATTGTCTGAAAGAGACTCTCTGAATGGGCCCTGTGTATTATAGGTAGGGGCAGTGATATTTCGCGAAAAGATTTCGAGATGAGATACAGTCCAAAGCACTGTAGGGTCGTCCGGCTTCTTTGATTGACTAAAAAATGTTATGACCAGTGTTAACCATATGCGCACGAATCACGAAGGTTCAGTGTCGGAGTTACTTAGTCCTGAGTGGCTTGGTTAAAGACGGACACGGCACTAGCAGCCAATGGAGGTATAACAACAGCTGAGGTGTGTGCATAGCATTGAAGTCTACTGTGTGCTCCGATTTTTACGCGAAAAGTCACTGGCCCTACTTATAGGCCACTGTGTACTGCAAAAAGTTCCTCAACCCCTCGACATATTATCCCGAGTACACAGTTCACGTACGACGTGTTCCAGAACAGGTAACGTCATGATCGTTGCTGTACAAGGTCAGAAGCTAGCACCAATACAGACAACGTATTTTTCCACGTCAATGATATTGACTGCTGTTAGCAGACCAACATGTTGTTAATAGAGACCTGAAAAATTCGCGAGTTCAATGACCTGCAGACTAGACTCTACAGACTTATGTACAAATATGCTGATATCAACTGCGCATTGGTTGTCTGCTGTCGCCGTGGAAGGCGACAATTGGACACCGTTCTCCAGGAGGTGTCAAACACCGCGTGGACCAATGGCTAAAGTTATATAAACGCGTGTTTTGAATCCTAGCTTGTCCCGAAATGAATCCGCGAATTCTTCAGGTCTCAAGTTATTAAAGGTCGCTGTCGGTGCCACTGACAAATATAAATTCCTCTCACAGGTTCTATTGTGTACGTTACAACAAGGAATTCGTAAGTACTGGTCAGACCAAAAATCTCCTCTTTTGCAACGCCAGGAACGCGAAACTAATGTGTAAGTTAAGGGGTTAATTGTTGGGCTGCCGAATTGCGAGTAGGTTCCCAAGAGCTGATTGGTGAACGGCATCCCAACATTGTGCTGGCTAGTGACGCCATTTCCCTGGCACGTGCGGCTTCATTTCGCTGTACAAGCGACTATTTCACCTGCGTATTATTAAGTACGCTGTGGCATCGAGAAGTAAGAGTTATAAAAACAACAAGAACTTATTTTTCACGTCATGTAATACTACGATTATCAGGAAAGTCAGGCTGGGAAATTGATGAAGTTATGTTAATAATTATAACAGATAAAAGTGCATGTTAACTAAACCTTCCATTCGCGCATAGATGTATGAAGTCTAGTGTTGCAAACGTGTATTTTTTTTTTATGTGAACTCTTCGCTTGACATATTGCTTCTCGTAACCAGTAAACCACGTGCTTTTGGTTTGGTGTTGCTGGCAATTGTCAGTCTCAAAACACGCTGCTTTGTAAGCTAGCACAAATCATATTACCTTGTTGGCTGCACTGGGAACTTGGTTTCTCGCTGTGCACAGTACCGGTTGCGTGTATTCTTGACGAGCAATGATTGGGGAGATGGCGACCGAATGGGCTAATTGACACCCACAACGGCTTTCGCTTTACCGGGTTCTGGGGTGCGCTTCGTGTACGCCATTCCTCTTATCAGGGGCGAATTCACGTCGATGATAGCAAATACACGTGACGGAGGTTGCCATTGCACGGCGTGCAGTTGTCGCCCGCCTATCAGAATATCGTTAACTCTGCCACGCCAAGCTAGCGATGCTCACGTGATCGAGCTCTCGACAAGTGAGGAACTTAATAACCGCGGCCCAGGTGTCTCAGGACTTCCGGGCGAAACTCCGCGTATCCGGCGAAACACCAACGAAACCACAACTATTAAGTTTGCTGTCGTAATAAAGGAAATGTTTCTCACCGAACGTAATTTCGAATTAATAACCACCTGGCTTCAAACAAATAACACGGGAACAAAATTAATATGCTTTCTTCTTGTCCCACTTTTTTGTTGCCATTTATACTAACAAGTATCATACTCTCCAAAAGCAAGCCAAAAACGTCGTTGATCCTATTTATCTACAATTATCATACATGCTACATGCTGCGCCCACTGCGAGTACTGCAGCCTAGCCTTGGTCGGCTTATAAACTGGCTCCATATCGCGAGCAAAAAAATAAATAATCTAAACGTTCCAAGTAACTCCAACACGCGCGGGAGTAAAAAAAAAATGCCGTTACAAGGTAATGACATCGCGAAACGCGTATATCAAACTGACTTTGTTTGATGGAATGCATTTCAAAATCCTGCATCATAGATGGTTGATTGGATATTGTGTTCATTATTGGACCAAAGAGCTTCTGTTCCGGTTTCCTGCGAGGCCAATTCACTTATTGTATCAGTCTCCAAAATTGTGTTCACGAGTAGTGTTTGCAGAAACAAAAGTCGTGTCCTCATTCCTACGTAATCTGTACCCAAACTTAGAATGCGCTTATGTTATAAAATATTTTATTTCTTTATACTTTATTATTATAATTCAATTAAACTTTTCATTACCTTTATTATTGGCTGAAGTATTTCCTTAATTTACTGACGCAATTTTTCACTGAGTACTTTCAGTTGACATATAAATTACATATTGAACATGCAGTTTTATTTCGTATAATATTCTCAATTGAGCATATATGGTAATGTTTTTCAATGAACATAGTTTGCTTTGCAAACGTGTTAGTTAAAGTTTGTAAATTCTATTTTATTATTGCTACTTTTATTTTTATTGCGCATATGAAAAATCCAATACCTGATAGTAGTGTGCTTATGCCGATTCGGGCACATGGAATATGGCATGTCGGAGTCGGAATTGTCTGCCATGACGTCACAAGCACAGCCGGCGGAAATGTTGGCCGGTGTCCACCATATTGGTAGGCACCACAGCCACCATCCACCATATTGGTAGGCGTCACAGCCACCATCCACCATCATGGTAGGTGCGGCTGACAGTCATGTTGGTCGGTGCCGTCCACAATATTGGTAGGTGCCACAGCCACAATCCACCATCTTGGTAGGCGTTACAACCACCGTCCGCCACCGTGGTAGGCGTCACAGCCAACTTCCCCCATCTTGGTAGATGCGGCAGGCAGTCATGTTGGTCGGTGCCGTCCACCATATTGGTAGGCACCACAGTCACCATCCACCATATTGGTAGGCGTGACAGCCACCATCCACCATCTTGGTAGGTGCGGCAGGCAGTCATGTTGGTCGGTGCCACCCACCATATCATAAAAAATTTAGAAAAAACGCAAAAATTTAAAAAAAAATCTTAAACTCGAAAATATTACATTACTGACTCCGACACCCATGTTGGATGTTGGTCACCTTGACCTTGACCCAAATGACCTTGAACTCGGAAAATAAAGAAAAACCACGAGAAATTACAAAAAATAAAAAAATAAAAACAATTGAGTAAAAAAAATTACATAACTAATACGAACAAACAACTTGGAGATGTGAGACCCTGAAAGTTCGATTCTCGTAAAGATGGCAGAGTACAACCACACTCCCTGATACGACGGTGAGCATACGTCTGAACCCCCATCTCTATATTTAATTGGCTGTATATCCGATCAATCTTACGACCTGCAAAGCGAATTATTGACTTCATGTAGCACACATACACACTCCCCGCTCCCCCGTCACCGACAACACAACTATCGGCACTCTACTTCCCTCGTCATTAATTTTCCATAGCTCAGCCACCATCGACATTTACGCGTGTCCCCACNCAGTCCGCCTCAAAATAACTCGCAATAGCTCGTCCACTCGCCATTCACCCTTTTCCTTTCTCTAAACGAAACCCCAACCGGTTCCTGCAAAAATTGCTAGAACAGTGGTCAAAACCAACCCACCATACCACCCAGCTATATCAACAGTCGATAACAACCAATCTCGAAAAAAAAAAATTGGCCTGATGTGAATGACCAGACCAACTTACCAGTAGCGAAACATTCCTGAAAAATATTCCCCAGTTCATTCGCTCGCCTTATAGAACTCAGCCGATTTTTTAATCAACCCAAATGAGGCATTATACTTCAGATCATACCATGGCCTCTCCTCCTGCACACACTTGTATTTATTGCACTTTGTTTAAACAGACTCTATCAATCGATTTTTAAAACATCTGAATTAATAAGTATTTCAGAGAAACAGAACGGTCTGAAAAATAAATTAAACTGGCATTATTACGTATAAAAAAATTTTATTAATTTAAATATTATATACATTGTATCTTTATAATTATTTCGTACATTCTATCTTTACATTTATCATATGTTTGCAGATGATGGATATTAGCCAACAGTCTCATATGGTATAACACCGATCCTTCAGTTCACTAATTATAGAATATATCTCGTTAATGTGCGAGAAATCTCCATCTGGTTGCAAAGTGATCAAATGTCTGAGCCTATCAACAAGTTCGTTCGGATCCTCGGTAAACATGTAGCCAGTATTCTCAGCGTCTTCTGCCTGCTCCATTTCGCTCGTTGCAGCAAATGAACGAAAGAGTTCTTGACGCTTTCGGCCTTCTTCACGCCACTTGTTTAAGGAAAGTCGCCGGTTAAACGTGCGGGAACGTCGAGAGAATCATCATCCTTCTGATCAGTTACTTCACCAACACTGTCTTCATAGTCATTTTCATCAATGCTGTCCTCGTGATCGTCTTCACCTCCCGTTTTCATCCTCAATGTCAAGTTTACTTTTATAAGTCGGAGTCGCATAGTCCATTCATGGTTACTCCTCTAACCTTTCTGAAGCTCTGCTGAAGTTATACTATCAAGATATTCCTCCCTTTCTTGCAAACAAGGCTTAGTTGTGTCTATAAAATTACACCAAACGGACATCGCACCAAATTCGTGCGCACTCAGTTTAATAACACTTTGCATAAGAACTATTTCTTACTGGGCATTACAAACACACGCATTTTCTCTCTCTAGTTTTATCTGTATAAATTATAGATTCGATACTGCAATTTATAAATTAAATATAAGTAAATGTTAAATTTAACCGAAAATAAGGTAATTTCCTGTTAACACAAGAATAAAACGCTTGCGAACCACGAAAATTGAGGAAATAACCGAGCACTTCACACATGGAGTGTTTTCTCAAAGGTTTGATTCGAAAAGTGTAAAGAAACCGAGAAAAGACTATATCTAAACCTTTCCAGAATATAATACAAGGCACCAATATCACCGTTTATAGGCGTATGGACGTTAAATGGTTTTGGCTATTCCTTTGATGTGAGCGTATCCATTTTCTGATTGGCTGCGCGAGGCTCTGCCACAGGCCTTGTATCTGATTGGCTGCCGGCTCGCGAGTTAAGTAACCAGGGCGCTGATTGGTGAACGGTGGTCCGGGCATGTCACTTAACGGCGATGCTACTTTACTGGCGTCTCGTGTTCGCGGTACAAGCTGCTGTTTATATGGGGAATCAGTGTAAAATAAATTCCTTCTCAATGCACCAATCCTAGAGATAACCGTTTTAAACAAAGTGAAATTTCTTAATAAATACTGGAACATAAAAAAAAAAATTCAAATTTTAAGCTTAATAGTAATTTTTTTTATTTACATAAATTAATTTTATAAAAAAACTAATTCATTAATTTTTTTAATCCCTTCAGTTGGCAATATTTCATGAGAAAGTTGCGTTGAACGTTTTATTGGTTTTAAACAGTTATCTTTAAAATTGATGCACTGAGAAGGAATTACTTTAATATTGAGATTCAATTTAAACTCCGTGGCCGCATTCTAAGTAGGTGGCGCCCTTTATGTAGACGTATTGAACGATTGGTGGTGTAACACGGTTATTTACACACCATAATCCTACTTTCATAGCGCAGAGAAGTATTGCTATAATAAGTTTGGGGAGACAATTTTTGCCCGGCAATCAACGGGTTGAACGAGGCAATATTCGCAACGAAAATTACCTCAGTGCAATTTCATCAGGTAATAAAGGTCGTGCTATGATTTAACTGCAGTTATTATCCAACCAACATCTGCACATAGCACTTTCATGCATAATGGTACCGCCGCCGCAGTAATTTACGACTAGTGAAGTTATATAACTTGAGCGCTCAATACTTAACTGCGTGCAGCGTTGCATAATGCAGTGATATGTGCTATTTCACGCCACGAGTAGAGGGCTCTACTGATACTCGCTAATTTATTAAGGCCCTTGCACAAATGCAAACTTAACGTTTGACTTTAATATTTGACTTTACGTTTGCTTTTCGTCATGTTGTTTCTTATGGAACCTCGCACAATGGAACTGTCAAAGGTAAAGTCAAGCACTCTTGACCTTACGATTTCGAAAAGTTGAAATTTAAGTCAAAGTCAAGCAGATATTTTGCCGAGAGTCTAACAGCGGTTATTTGGAATGAGTGTTATTTTATTGTAGGGTGATTTTCATCTCGGTATAATAAACTAAATTAAATAAATGGCAAACGAATATAACGTGACAAGGAAATATATGAATTAAAATTTTTGAATAAAGTAAAAACAAGTGAGTTTTTTGTTTTGAAATAAACCTTTAATAAAAATTTTGATCCAATTTTTTTAAAAGGTACGTAAAATGCATCCCTGGTTAATGTGATAATAATTAACATAACAAGATACACATTTTTACGAAGATCGTAGAAGCGATTTTCAGTTGTCTGAACTTCGACTTAACAATTGTATTGTGTATTGGTGGTTTCGTCAAAGGAAAGGAGATGTAAAGTAAAATACTAAAGTTCTCTATTGTGTAAGGGCCTTAAATCTCTTACAGAAATATTACAACTGGTGTGCGACGCGAGTCTCGCTCCTGTTACACATCGTGGTGGTCTCCTTGTGCATATACGCGTACATAGTAAAACGCCTATGTTTCGATCACAACTCAGTTTGCATTTTTGACAGTTATCTTTTAGTTCCACACATACATACACGCACCATTAGGTAGTCAAATGTTAGGCATGAGTTCGCTTCTTCAGTGCTCATTGTTTTCTTAACAAAACACCGGCAGGAATAGTATATTTACGCTAGTTTTAAATACGTTCAATCCGATAAATAATGAAATACACCCACACTGTTTTCAGCCAGACAGAAGGCATTGTTAATAAACATTAAATACTTCTAAATAAAACATACTGTTCTGAAGTTCTGAAAGTTTTTTATAAGCTACGCCACAAATGATTGGTTTACTTAAAAAATTATTTTAATATTTCTTGTTGCGGTGGTTGGTATCCATGCATGTTACAAGATGCAATGCAACGTGGCCTGATAAGATAATAAGTTAAAGGTGGATGTATATATGTCGCCCTTTGACATACTGCGCTATTAACAACCATTCACACTTACACCTGGTAACTAGCGTTCCACCTTAAGGTCGAGGTTTTAAGAGCCTACCTAGCTTATTGGTTCCGGTAATTCCACTAGATCCGAACCCCAGGACACACGACGCAGGCCACGGTACTCTCGCGAAAGGGGGCCGCAGTGGCTGAGCGTCTAGTCTGCTCGACTCCCACCAAGGCGAACTGGGTCCAATGCCCGGCTGGGTTACTCCCAGATTTTTGCAAGTGGGAATCGTGCCGGACGATGCCGCTGGTCGGCGGGTTTTCTCGGGGATCTCCCGTTCCCCCTACCTATTTCTATCCGGCGCTGCTCCATACCCACCTCAACCACCCTCATCGGCTCTCAAGCCCTCGCTGTTAAGAGCCGCCGAAATCTCTTGTAACAGTCGATAGACCGGGGGCTTTCCCCGGACGTGACGTGCCTGCGTACGTCATCGACATCGCGCGGCGACGCAACCGATGCGTAAAACGCGAGCACGTAGCTAATCTTCATTTGATATTCGGCGGGCGGGAAACCAATACCTGGCAGCGGTGATGCGATTCCCCTCCTCCCCAACCCCCCTCTCTACACTGGGCGAGGAGTGGTCGGGGTCAACCCGGGGCCG